>CAJPEV010001853.1:0-55644 GCA_905338385.1 Darwinula stevensoni | reverse complement strand
TGTGTATGCTGGTTCCTGCCAGCCTCCAATCCTAACATTTAGATCTCCAAATATCAAAAGTTCTGTGCTAGGGAATCTAGAACAAAAGGTGGCAATATCTTCATGAAGGAGGTCAAAAAACTTGGCGGTCCATGATGGGGAATTCCTGGGAGGGTTGTATACTAAACACATAAGTAGCTGCAAAGCGTTGTGATTGAAAATACCCCACATAACTGTGGTAAGGCCAGAAGGTGAGTCTAGCAGACTAAAAGAATTGGCATATACATTCTTAACACCATACAGTAGTCCCTGTGAGGGTCTGCCAGGACCATTAGCCTTCTTACCTTTCTGTGCCAGTATTTTGTAGCCAGAACAGACAAACTCCTCATCTACCAGCCATGTTTCCACTAGACCAAAGATATCATACCCCCTCAGGAAGTCAAGCAACTCGGGGGTTCCCATTTTGTAGATCAGACCATGTATGTTCCACCCCAGGCATCTGAACATTTCAGTGTCCATGGAGTTTGCTGGATGGGCTGCCTCTACCTATGTATCACAAGGGGCAGTAAATTTCTGAAGCTTCTTGGAGGGCTTGGTGCGGGTTTTGCGGGATACAATCACTGCTGCTGAGGGTTCTTCAACCAGGGCCTGGTCTGTGGGTGCTGAGGGTATGGTGTTTTGGTGCTCCGTTGAGGAATTGAGAGATGGCACTGGGTCTTCCTGGGTGGTTCCCCTTATGTTACTCACTGTAGCAGACTTCCTCCCAATGAGAGGTACTTGGATGACTAGAGGGTGGCCATCGGGTGATATGGGGGCACTTTGGCTAATGTCAAATTGATAAACCACCCCATCCACCACTAGCTTATCCTTACGCAGAAAGGCAGAACTCCCCCCTTCAATAGCACTCTTTAGATATGGAATGAGCTTTTGCCTGGCCTGGCGAACAGCCGGTGAGAAGTCCTGAGAAAGACGCACTTCACTTGAGGTAGGGAGGTGAGCCATGGACATAAAGTCCCGCTTCCACTTCATTGATGAGAAGGATAGTATCACAGGGCCAGGTTTCCTCTTGGTTCTCAGCCTACGAACTGACACAAGGCCGATAGCTTCAGGTGTGGTCCTCATGCTTTCTTTTGGGGATCCGGTCTGGGTATTGGTCAATCCAGCAGGTGGGGGAGTGATCCATGAGCAAATTACCTCTTGTAACTTGATAGTAGATTCCTCTGGTCCTTCAGGTAGACCATGTACCAGGACGTTCTTGATTCTCTCTCTGTTTTCTAGATCATCTACCCTCACATGTAACTTCTCCATGCTGAGCTGCAATTGGTGATTTTCTTGCTGTAAGGCATGAAGCTGGTCATCCATGACAGTCTGCCTACTCTTCATTTCTTGTATGTCTAGTGTTAGGGTATCGAGTTTGGTGTTGATTGTGTCCAGGATGTCCAACTTCTTGCACATCTGTTCCCACCAATCCTTTGGGGGGTCCGGACCTGGATTAGCCTCTATCGCACTCATGGCTAGGAGGATGAGAATCAGAATACGGCCTAAGACCGTCACTAGCCGTTCATGACCATGAGATCCCGCGAATTGAATGTCTCCCGGGAACAGCGTGTTCTTGTCACCAGCACCATAGAGTACTAGTAGGCCTAGGCCTGTGCACTCGATGTGTTGTGCAGCCACACCGTTCCATTCTGGGACGTCGCACTTTTGCAGCCTGTTGTGCAAGCCTATTGCCCTCCTCCATTGAGTTAGGCTAATACCCATGCTATTCACTTACTGGAAAAGCGGATGACTAGCAAAAACCTGGTTGTTACCGGGCGCATGGAAAATACGCGTCCGCCATCTTGGGTGTCAGGGTTGCCCTCCGTATTGAATAATATCACTCTGAATTCCGGTAAGTGAGACAGAAAACGTAAAAATGCAACCTCACCTAAAGGCCCAGCAAAAATTAACGCAATTAGTGACAATTATAACAGACGTGAATCAAGAAAGAAAGTTTTTCGTTACCCCGCTGAACGATTTTGAAAGAAAATCAGAGCAGTAATTAGTATGATCTGTGAATGAATTTTTCTTTTTCTACCCATAGGATATCACAATGCTTTCCATGTGACAAGGAGCTGACATTGGATGGGGGAGAGGTAATTAAAGGAGAGGTAATTAAAACTAATTCCGAACGCCTTTAAATCCTTGCGCATGATACCCAGTTGAAAGCGAGTGGGAATCTAGGAAAAACGATGTAAATAGTTTAATGAAGATTAGAGAATATAATCTAATTAATGAGTCATGACTTAATTTTAATGCAAATGCTAATAATTTGGAAGTAATCACAATTGAACATATCTTTTACCGTTAAGACTCGTTTCTATTTCGTTTCTGTTTCTTTTCATTCCGTTTCTGGTTCTGGTTCGTTACAGCATAGCATTTCGTTTCTGTTTCGTTTCTTGCTTCGTTTTCGTTTCGTTGCCAAGCCCTGGTTTGGAGAGAGAATGGTTCCACGCCGCAAAAAGCCGACCGAGAAGGCCTTGAGAAGGGCTTGCACTGTCACGTTTTATGGCCTTCATGAAGAGTGGGAGCAGTGTGGGACCAGGACCGGGACCAGTCTTCGTTTTGCGTATTCTGTGTATCCCTTGCTCCGGGATGGATACTGCTTAGTCCTTGCAAGAACATCGTGAACGATGTCGATTTCCTCGTGAAGGTCAACGTCTTTTATTACGAATTTCGTGACCGGGACCCATGCTCTGGCGGAAAATGCTTCCATACCGATTCCGGAGTTAGTCCGTCTTATACGCGGGGAATGTCTGAGGCCTTTTCGAGGCCACGAACAAATCCCCCCCGATCGATTGAGTCGATTTGTTTTATGAGTCAAATGAGTCGAGTAGTAGGGTGCTCGAGAAGGCCGTTGTGAATGCCCTGATGAGAGGGAGTTTACTCTGGTATGTTTGCGATATGTCCTTGATAAAAAGCAGGTTCGCAAATTGGCCAGGGCTTGTATAAAAGGCAAACTTGGGGTTTTCGGACATTAATCAGACAGAGCTGATCAAGGATTTAGAAGATAAAGGGGTTATAAAATAGGTCGACGAGTGGTACGACGACTCGAGCGATTTAACGGCGAGAGTGGCATGCTGCAGAGACGATGGCCGGCTGGATGCTAGAGTCCTGCATTTCCCTATGAGCGGACTGATTGATCCGACGAAAGACGCGCGGGAAAGCGGCCTATCGAGAGAACGCTAATATGAAGGGGATGGCTCTCGCTATGAAGGTTCCCTGTTACTTCTCCGAACGGTCATTTCCCAGTTTGTAAAATCCGCTGATCTTTACATTCTCAATTGATGAATTCTACGATGGTAGCACAAAGGTAATGGATTCATTTTCGAAAAAAAAGTTTCCAGCTTCCCACACCATGCATCGAAAAGCGAGGGGGAGGGAATGCGGCTCAGTTGGAGGACCCCAACTGAGCTGGAACAAAAGCGAGAGGGGTTTATGTCATGATAAGGATGTCAGTGAGAGGCGTGAGGGAATGTCCTGGGTTCGGTGGTGTAATGGAAGCACACCTGACCGGTAATCAGGAGGCCCGGGTTCAATTCCCGGCCGTCCCCTGGCTTTCTTTCGTCCTCTCCTCCATCCAATCTTCCCTCCCGGCCATTCTTATGACATTTAGGTGAAGGAAAGGCAAAGGGCCGATTGCATGAACGATGTTTTCCCGGTGTTTTTCGAAAGTCATCGGTTAACCGATNCTCGGTTTTAATCCTCAGGTTTAATCCTCTCCACAGGCGTCTGTGTGGGAGGAGGGAGAAGCAGAAAAACAAAACAAAAAAGACAAAAGAACATCCTCCCGAACGAGTTTCTTGTCATTCATTCTATTCAAAAATCGAAAAGTCCCACGAGAAGAATTTTCCCCCCTACTCACCCAGAATTCGAGTTAACCGTGAGAAAATCGCTATAGGGAGTGAAAATTTCATTCGAGATATCCGGAAATTCGAGATAAGCGAATTTGAGTTAAACGGAGCATTTAACATGGTGTCCTACGGGGTTCCGCCGGGACCAAGCTTTGAACTTTGAGATAAGCGGAATTTCGACTTATCAGGATTCGAGTTAACGAGTTTTCACTGTATTTGATATTGTCGGATTTCCATCCGATTTCATTTCCATCAGTCGTCGATTTCCGGTGTCATCGACGACTGTCGTACTCGAATTGAATGCCCAGACAACTTTTATCAATCGCAAATGCTTCTATTTCATCGATGTCCAAGCAGTGCGCGATGCGGAAAGGATTTTTACTCTAAGGATTTTTTAAAGGATTTTTTTACACACGGGATTCTCGAATATCCTCATTTTGCAATCGTACCCAGATGATACTCCTATTTTTCACATTTCCTACTTTTTGTGTCCAAAATGAACCCTTGGCTTTACTTCTGATGTATCGAAATACAGAGTAAGGTCAGAGGCGAACTCCCCGGTTTCCAGGCATGATTATTGTTGTGCAATGAAAGTGCATTGTGTCTCTCTCTATCGCGAGATTCTCCTTTACACGCTCTGCGAGATGTACTTAATAGTCTAAGGAAAGGTTCTCCTCTTTCACTCAATTCGCTCGTTTTTTGTGGGGTCCGAAGTGTATTATGCGACAACCGAGGAGTCAGAACGTGCTATATGTATCATGAGGGGTGTTTAGCCATCGTCTAACCATCGGCTATGAAAACATGGCTTAGGGATCGTTCACGCAATCGAAAGTAGACAGCGGTTAACCGATGTTTTCGTAGACAATGTTTAAACAATGACTATTGATAATCAATGTCTAAAATAAACATCGTTCATACAATCGGCCCAAAGTCGCTAAACCTCTCTAATCCCTTAAGGGGGAAAATAATTTATTTCCCCCCCCCCCCCACCTCCGGAAACATGGTTCACTTGAGGAACATGATAACTTATACTATGCCAGTCAGGTGACTGATGAACATTCTCACGGGAAAGGAAAGAAATCCACATAATAAAATTTACTGTGGTCCGTGGTGGTGGTAGCGATGGGTGGCATGTGCGCGCGCACACATGACACAAGCGTGCGCTCTCCCCACAGAATTTTCTGTCTGCCTCTGGGTGTGCGTCTACCACTCTCAGACTCACTTTTTTCCAGCAGTTGCGACTGTCGAATCTATTTTCGAGAACGTAATAGCCCGGGTGGGGGGGGGGGGGGGGCCCGGATGACATAAGAGGCCGAAAAGAAAATGATGGAGATGGGAATGGAACCCAGGGCCTCCCGATTGGCGGTCAAATGTGCAACGACTACACCACCGAATCCTAGACGTTATGTTGAATCTCTCCATGTCATCCCCAACATTACAACGGAAGAGAGGGGCATTCTACACACACCTCCGCTCCCTACTTAGGGGTGTCGACACGGACTTCTCCCAAGCAACGACGTGTAAAACGTCCCCGCGTATTACACTTGAGAGTTCCATTTTATCTGAGGCGGAAGAATGACTTCCTCGCCGGTATGAGATCTCCGCCCATATATTTATCTGGATCCCGACCAATTTATCGATCGGAACTCACAAGGAGAGTGACTCCTGAGGGAGAAAACGGCGGGATCCCACCTGTATGGAACAGAGCATCTTCCTCTTGGATAGAAGAGACGACGTCGGCGCGTCGTAACCATCCCGTTTCTCTATCCGTATTTTCCACTCATGGACTTACATGGAAAATAGTGGAGATGTACTTCAGGGAAGATACGCACAGGGTCGCGATCGATCCTGGATATGAGTGCCACTCATTAAAAGTCCGTTTCGTAGGTGTGAGTACCTCATGTGGGAAGACTTATAAGTTCCGAGCGACTACTGAGTAGAGCGGTGACGAAAGTCAAACAAACTTTAGTTCGTTTGACGAAGTGAACTTTGAAAGGCAAGCATAGGCTAAAGGAGACTGTGGACGACCACAAGGTGCATGGTAGAGGTATTGGCGGGTCTTGGCAGGGCAGGCTTCCGTATTCAGTAGGGCTGCCCCAATGTTCCTGCTGTACCTGATACATTACTCGGCCAATGAGCACCGCCGGATCGATTTAGCCTGTTCCCAACCAATATGGCTTCAAAATGCTCCCATTTTTTCTATACCATTCATATGGGCGCGCTATCTCCAGTTCTTTTTCTTAGCTCAGTGATATTCAATCGCTTTTTTCTGCCATTAGCCTAAACTGAAGTATTGGACCCATATTCATGATAAGAAATATTGAATCGACTCGATAGGGCTCACTGGTTGCTCTGAGAACCACTTGTATCTGCTCTGTGGGTTTTTTTCTTGCAAGTTATCATTTAGAAGAAAGTTGGGTTGAAAAATCAGGGAAAAATCTCATTGGAGTGAATGGGGGCCATGAGCCTAACAAGTATGGCTTCCAATTGCAGCACGCATGTCTATACTGCTCCTACTGGTTTCTACTATATCTTAGCTCAGTGGCTAGCCATAGCCATAGTATCAGGTACAGGCAGCGTAGCATGAGGCCATAAACGTTCGGAAACGTGCGCGGTGGGTTGTGACGTGAGTAGCGTGAGGCCGCCAATAAAAGCCCACATAACACATCGTTTTACAAGGTGACGATTTAATGTAACGGCTTGATCTTTGCACCTTCTCTCGGCGTCGGTTTCCCGTCTATTGCAATGACGATTAACAAAGCGCAGGGGCAGATTGAGAAATTAGTGGTGCTTTTGCCTGGTCCTGTCTTCTCACATGACCAGCCAAGAGGCGGGGGGGGGGGGGGGGGGGGGGGGGGGGGGGGGGGGGGNGGGGGGGGGGGGGGGGGGGGGGGGGGGGGGGGGGGGGGGGGGCGGAGGGGAGGGAGTGTGGCGACCGCCTCCCATGGCCATGTGCGCATTCAATTGTCTTTAAGTATCAAAACTTTCGGCATATGCTTGGGCGACCTACTAGTATAATTTTAAAAGGCAACACAAATGGTTGCAGGATAAACCTCTCAACTACCAGAGACGAGATTATCGACAATATGTCTATCAAGATCTAAAATGGGAATATATATGGAGAAATCGGGTGGTTCAAGAATCGGATCAGTAAGTGGTCAATCCTTGAACAGTGAGAATTGGAGTTCGTGGATTTATGGGAGTTCATGAAAAGGGCAAGAATCTTCTTGTTCTTGAGAGTTAATTGCTCACAAAGAACAGAATGAATAGGGACGGACGGAGAACGTATTGGGAGTACACCATGAGTTTCTGGGAAGTTCTGTTGGAAAGCATTTGAATATTCAAACTCCTTTCGAGATTAAATCATAATGAAACTATTCTTTAGAGACTAGCAAAGGGGTAGACCATAAATCGACCCATGGACACGAAGGAGACTGGGTGGCATTTGACTTTCGGCTGTTATCTCTAATTCAGAAATAGCGTCATATGAGCAGCAAGATTAGTTCTTCACTCGTATCAAGATTTTAGAAAATTATGATGTAAGGGAATTTATTGACGTACGAGATCTTGCGGTCGATTGCCCTCCATACACGACCGTGAGATCGCTGATATGTAACATCGAGGAAATGACCGTTCATTCGGGGAATTTGTCATTCGGGGAAATGTCCTGATGGGGAATTGACTGGACAATTGAGCGGGGAGGAGGGGGGGAAAGAGAGAAGTTAGGAGGCCTTCTTAGCCTTCTTAGCCTACCAGCCTGGATGCCTGATGAATGCCAGCGAAATAAGATTCATGCGCACACACAGACGGGCTGCGTTCTGCGATCGGTAAAGAATGAAAAATGGCGACTGAACGAAATAAAGAGAAATGCCTGGCCTAGCAGAGGTGCGCTGAGATGCCTATGACCAGCCAAATGCAGATGGTTTAGGTTAAACTAATAATTTTTAAAAGAATCACGACAACCGATAGGAGCGATAATGGAATTGAATTGAAAAAAAAACTAAAGAAGAAATGAAGGAGCGACAAAAATAGGCGCGCGAGGCACAAAGAAGAAAGGGGAAAAGAAAGTTGAAAGAATAAATCTCCTCTCTTCCTGGGGTGCAAGTGTTCTTCTTCGCTTACCTTAGGTTGCTTACTTGATGATTTAGTGCATCTGATCGAATCGTGGAATTGGGAGGGTTGAGGGTTGAGCAAAGTCGCAAAGAAACAATGAAGTGGCGGAGCTTGGGATGGGTCCACTTGGGCCCATCTCAACCTGACCAGTTGAGATAGTGGGTGGCGTATTTTTTGTCTATTTCTATTTCATCCTCTGCTATCTGAAATGATATTATCCATTGTCTTATCTTGAACAGATTCCTACATGCACAGCTAAGAACTTCTCGCGAGATGATCTGCTAACGTTCATAAAGGAAAATAAGGACAAGAGCAAGCTCTCCGTCATTCATGTCTATTCACACACACGTGTGAAAATTGGAGAAGTGGAGAAGATAGAGAGGAGAATTGTGGAAAAAATTAGCCATGCATGCAATGTGGTTGCAAATTTGGATGAAGATTGGACAATGGACTTCTTCGACTTGGATCAGAGTGACCGGAAAATGAGTGACTATTGGATTATAGTGATGTCAAAGACGCGCACAGATATGGATGCCATTCATGGATATTTTTCCAATTGGGGAATTCAATTGGGGAATTCCAATTGGGGAATTCATATACCCCAAATGGTATTTGGTACATCCCAAATGGGATATACCAAAAAACCTTTTCGGGGTATACAAGGGTACGGTATACCAGGGAATACCGTACGGAGGTATGTGGTATCACATTAATAGGAGTGAATAATGACGTAATATGAAATGGCTTCCCTTGTCTGAAAATTGAAATGTTGATTTTAAATAAATGCAAGTAATTAAGTAATAAAAGGAAAATGCACAAATTACGTACATATTCATTCATGCATTCTTTTAAATTTGAATTTAAAAATGCCATACCAAATAATAAAGAAAAACTTATTTCCAATACGTGGTGAACCTGTTAGTCAGTGAATCTGTTAGTTGAAAGCTTTGGAAGCGAGAGGCAAATCTTTCAAATTCCACTAGAGCATTAGGGTGTAAAAACTCCTTCAGCGAAAAACTTCTCCAATCCTGAATTGCCAGTATCTTTCTGGCATCCAATGTTCTACAAATTTACATATAAATTTCAGAAGCTCAGATGTGTTCCATTTGGGATGATTATAATTCTTTCTAGAAGTAGTAGGACCTTACTTTGCCCAGGTTGAACTCAGGCTTAATAGTGCAATTCACTATGCCGAAGGCATAATGTTCTTTTTCTTAGCTTCCACCAGTCCATGTGGGGTCACTTTTGGACCTCATGCAAGACTTTAGCAATGAAATGTCTGAAGCTGCAGGAAAGATTCTTCAATTTGAACTGGGAATCAAGTGAAATCTATTGAGCATCAATAACATTGGACTGAAAAGTGCAACTGATATCCATGGAGAAATTTCCCAAAAGGCCTGGAGAAGCTTCATCGATTCCATCAAGGTTTTAAACCAGAAGCATCACATTAGATGCACCCCATGGATATGGTATTTCCTTGTCTCAGTAGTCACATTCATGCAATGTTTCAGCATTCCATGTTCATCAGTTTAACTGATGGAAAATATATTAGTTGAAAACACCTCCCTTTGAAATTTCTGCCCCCAGGGCATTTACTTCCGAAGTCTGAAGTTTTCTGCATGCAGCATCCCAATAGGTAGTTATGTACCAAGTTTCATCTTTCCACACTAACTGGACACAAAAAAATACTTGAAAACGTTGGCTCACAAAAATATGCTCCCAGGACATGGATCTAAAATTTTGTATTTTTCCTGAACTCATCGTCTCGGTAGCCACCTCCATGCCAGGTTCCAGCTTTCCATGTCTCCGTTTTACTCAAGCAAAAATAATGCTATGGAGGGGGAATGAGTAAAGGGACATGGAAGGCAAGAAAAGCCAAGTGAAAGCCACGGAATGGGTAGGAATTGAACCCTGACCTCCTGATTGCCACTCAGATATGCTACTACTACATCACCGAACCCAGGACATACAATTGCTTCTCTGAATGCCAGCCTCATCTGTCACGAAATATATTTAAGAAAAACGTTTCCCCCCAAAATTTGTACCCCCAGGGCATGTACCTTCAAAGTCGGATTTTTTCTGAACTCTGCATCCGAAAAGGTCCATGTATACCAAGTTTCAGATTTGTAACCTTTCTAGAACATGGTTAGAATTAGCGTCAGTCAGTCACGATCGTCCATATATATTAATATTAGATGGAAAAAACAGTTGCGCTCAGGACATAATGCGCCCAATAAATCCAGATACAGCTTTATCTCCCCAGAAATTTATTTCTTTTCATGCAAAGTCAAATGAAAAATAATCAGAAAATAGTGCACATATCTATTTTACAGAATAACACGTAACCATGGACGTATAAGCAGTTACATTGCTGTCTCTTGCAACTTAGAAGAAGAAGAACTCTTGCGTATTTCTTGCTTAAAGGACGTAATGAGTAGCAAGTTTGCACATATTTCTTTGGAGTTACTTTGAAGATTCTTTTGAATTACTTGAGTTTTACCAAAAGTCACCTTAATGGTTGACACAAAAAAGCCACTGTAGAGCTGAATAGGCATCACTGCAACGTGCTCATTGTCTTCGTATTACATGGAAGGAACTCAGTGTCAAATATGAAGAAAGAGCACAGAATGTAGAATGGCAGGTCATCTGACTCCATCTGACAGTACATCCACCTCCACTCGGCCAAGAGTTTCCATTCATCGTCCTTGTCGGCAACAGGGAGTCCTTCATGATGTTCAGGCACCTGGAATTATGATTAAATCAATGGGATTAAGCTGCTGAAATTATTTGAGCAACTTCCACAGCAAATTTGTCATGATTTGACAGGATCTAAAAATATATGATTAAACCCTAAGAAGGAGAAAATATGACAGTTTGTTACACACTACATTTAATGCAAATGGCTGGATTTGCTTGGGGAAATAAAGAAGATCAGTCATTTCACTGCACCACTTTACCGTAGGCAGCTGGCAGTATCCTTTAGGGACGCCACTAATTTTAATCATAAGTTCACAGTGTGAACTTATCATTACGAGCACAACTTGATACTTCATTAAAGAAAAACTTTGAAGGCTCAATATGAGTAGCCAGGGAGGTACTCACTGATGATGAATAATTGATGCGGCATGGAGCCTCTTTGAAGTGGGAGCACAGAGGGTGATGAAGCTCTGAGCATGGGACATCTAAAAAAAACTACGTGGAGAACCTTAACAACCCCATGTCACAAGTTTAGTTTCACAAAGAAATGATGAGCAAAACCAAAGCACATTCTTCAGTGGCTTGACCGCCTTCTTGACTCCTATAGCAAGTATGGAACTTCACATTTGCATCTGTAGTAAATTTGTGCACCAAAAAGGCACTGTGGCTCATTTCTGAACTCGAGGGAGAGAAACTTTCTAAAACCTTTTAATTCATTGCAAATACTGAAAAATATATATGATACGATGGGAAGGAGCTACCTACTTCCCCAATAGCACAAGTATGTCTTGAAGACGTCTTAATACTGTCTTCATGAAGAAATCAGACATCTCGAAGACATCTTGACAAGACTTCTTGAATGCCTGCAAATGTCCCCTTCCAAAGATGTCTTCATTTCTTACTCTGAAAGCATATCAGAGACGTATTGAAGATGACTCATTCTTTTCCCTGTGCATCTAGTGTAGACCTTTATATATTTCCTCTGCTGGAAAGGGGCATGGGTAGTTCCCCATGAGACAATGAACTCACAACTTTTCATTGAGATGAACATTTAGTCCTTACATATCCCAGACCTACATTTGACAAGTACATTCTCAGATATAATGAAAAGAAAAGTAGAGTGTGGTGGGCTAAAAGTAACCTGTAAAACAAAATTGTGACAAAAGTGAAAAATTCGGTTCACTCTGAACCTGGATAAGGAAACAGTCAAACAAATTTTGGTGGATGATTTGGGAATGAGAAAAGTTACACTAGTACGTACTGAATGCACCCCTGTTTTAGGCTGTTACTAACATTTTGAAAAAATTGGTTGGCATCATAGGTTTGATGGGTGAACCAATGCAAGTAGCCTCCTGATATCCTAAGTGACCTAATCATCAGTATGAGGCCAGGATATATTTTATTAAGCAACTTGGTACCACTGATGAACATTGGGCACAGACACTAGGGGGAAAAAAGAATGAACACACTAGCCATTCCCCTTTTTGAACACTTTGCATACTCCAGGAATGGTGTAGTGTCCCATGATGGAAGCAGAAATAGGGAGAGGTATAGGCATAAAAAATGAAAGGGGAGATATCCCATGTGGGAAAACCATACTTTTGCTCATTGAATCCAGCATAAGACGAGGAAGCAGGAGCACCCCTGTAAGAAGTGTCATGTTGATGCAAGCTGAAAAAAGCAATACTTTGATCCTTACTTAATCAGGAAAATATATTTTAGCCATAAAGATGCACCAAGGGTCATAGTGTCACTGACATAAGACTAATCTGAATTTGTATTTCCAAAAGTAAGTGGCTGCTACTAATGAAACTTGCAAATTCTCTGTGGCAGGCAGAGTTATAGATGGAAACACAAATCCACAGTGTGGCATGAAAGGGGTGAAAGAATGGCAGAATGGCCTAGATGCAACAACTAGGTAGAGGCATTATAACTTGGAATACAGTCAGAAATATGGTATCTACATGTATTGAGTGCACCAAGAAGGACTTGAATGGAATCTTTTTTTCTGTCTTATCAATCATGCACCAGTGTCCTGAGTCACCTTTTTGACAAGTTCACTCCATTTGTTTGATCTGTCAAGAGCAATACTTTAATAAATGTACAAAGCAAAAGAACTATCTTTTTTTCCTTCTTAGACAATATAACTCCACTGGATGGATGGTGCCAGTATCCCTAACATCCGGTACAACCCATAGGGAATACTGATAATATGATTTTCTTTCATGATATATCCCAAAGGTAGGATTTTTCCTGAATTCAAGAAAAACGAGGCGCGATAGGGGGAGGAGCGAGCTTGAGCATGCAAGACCTAGAGCGCTACGTACATAAAAAATTAATAAATTCCCTCTTATTAACTCGACAAAAATGAAGGTAGGAAGACAGCGGATCAAGAAGCCTTCCGAATATAAGCACAGCAGGAATGAGGATTGGGAAATACCTACCAAGGAGAGATGTCTGAGAACCTGTACTAAGAGTGCCTTGCCAACAGGGGAAACAGTGCTCAGTAACCAGAGGGGAGTCGTGTGACTGGAAGACAGGAGCAGGAGGGTGTTAAAAAGAGGAGGGCGTACCGCCTTAATTAAATCAATTTAGTTAACACCAACAATAATGCGGACGGAAGGGAAGGTGGGATGGGAAGGGAAGATGATATATAAATTCCAGAACGCGGCGTAAGAGGAGAACGATTGCGCACTTTTTTTTTGACAATTAACATTCATCACAATTGCGGCAGAGGAAGGAATAGGGGGAGAACATTGCCTTGAGAAAGGCACAAACAGCTAGAGAAAGAAAGACATTTACGAGGACTAGGATAAACGAAAAGGTCCCAAGAGCTAAAAATATGTTGAGATCATAGAATTAGTACCGCTCACGGACGAATCCTTAGTTCCTTCGATTTCTGCCCGGGTCTGCGGCATTTTCGGCGACAAAACGCAGAGTGAAATAATAATCTGCACTGAATTTTTCTTGGCTTCGATGTGGCCAGGCTTGTTCTAGGTAAAGCTTTGGAATGATTGTTCTGGGAATACCCAGATCCAGTGCCTTAAGGTTCTTGTTGTCCTGTCGAGTGGAACCACGGCCATTTGGCGAGCATGGGATGTATTGATAGCTGGCCTCCCCTCCCTTTGACCCAGGGTTAGTGACCTCCCCTCTAGTTATGTTGTCTGCCTCATACCTTTTGTCATGTCACTGATTGCCTCCTCTCGGCCCCATTTTCCTTTCCTTCCGTCGTTCACTTTGACGGTGCTCATGATGGTTCTTTTACTACACTGTCCTTTGCATGTGAAATTCTCGTTACGGCATCCGTTACATCCCAAGCCGAGTATGCAAGACGGAAATAATAGAACTAATGTATACTGCTCCATATCAGGGGGCGGCAACCTAAGGCTCGCGAAGAGATTTCATCCGGCCCGTCAAGCACGCCGAGAAAAGAGATTCACTTAATATTGAATTATTCATTATTTTTCTTTATATTTTATTTATCCTTTTTTAAATCCTTGTTATTTTTTATTCCATCAGTGCCACAATGAATTACATACTCGGTCTGCCATTGGGTCGAGATGTGTCAGTTCAACCCAATGAAATTACCGATTAGTGAAAGGTTGCCGACCACTGCCCTAATCCATATTCATGCAGCTTCTTCTTCTACATTATGATTGATGGAGACATTGTTATTTTGGGCTACCACTATCTTTTCCTTTTAAGAAAATTTTTAGTTTCGCAATGACAGCCACTACTCAATATGAATATTAGAAATTGCCTGCACCAAAACTGCTCATTTTCCCATCACGACTTAATAATGTGTATGGTCAGATTGATCATGCAAGTTATCAGATAAATCAGATTGGCTAGAAGCCTCCTCAATCCATTGGATTATGTCAATCATCCTCTGGATTCCGGTTCCGGATTTCCCCCAGTCTTACCATACCTATTTCCCCCTGCCATACCGTACCTATTTCCCCCTGTCTGTGGTTCAAGTACCGCACGTCCTGTGTTCCGCGCCTATCACGACGTCCTCCCTCATCATAGGAGGTCAGGGTTTCTCTAACTCTTACCTTTTCACTTACTCTGCCAGTCTCGAGAGATCGTCTTATTTGCACGTCATTTTGATCAGACTGATGAAAGGACGACTGGTAAAACTAACTTCTCAACTGTTTGCTGTAGTACCTCAGGTGTCAGAGAGAAACCGATTCCGGGATATTCGTGTCGCGGATATCTCAGCGTACATATTCTTCACTTTTCTATTTCGCCTGAAGTTTGATTCTTGGCCTTTGACCTAGGCGAATCATGATGATGACGAGAATGAAGGATGATGTCGGTTCGTTTCCCCCTCGGGGGATCTAGTTCTCAGAAGAGGGCCAAAAGTCCCTTTCTGTCTGCCTACCCCGATTCCTATCACTCTCTCCCCCCCTCCTTCCGTCCTATTTACCCATAGATGTCCACTTTGCAAATATCCGAGAATATTCTTTACATACCACGTAAAAATGAAAACAGGGACCTCGGGATTTGCGCTAGGTGCTTTTTGAAGTACACATAGCTGAACTCAGCTTGCATTTGCTGTATCATCAAGTAATTTTTTATCCAAAATAAACACAAAGGAGAGCAAAAATTGGTTGGATGGATTAATGAATGATCATGAATTAAAATGACAGTGTTGAATGGATGATATAGGAAATTGGAGAGAGAGGGCGGGCTGGTGACGTCGTGCACGGGACCGGGAACGAGTAGGACGGGGAATGAATCCAAGGAAGTGGTGTGGCGCCAAAGACTTGTCAGGGCACGGGAGTCGAGGCGCTCGGGTTTGGACTCGGGCATGGAGTCATCGACGCGAAACCTGGGCTCCATCAGCCTCTCCGGGTGGACGTGGACACTTCTCAAGCCTCCTCTGTCTCTGCAGCCGGCTACCTGACACTGGGCTTGAACCGGACGGTTAGACCGGTTCCATCGGTTCTTCTCTTCTCCGGCCTTGCTTTCCCGTTGTTCGCCATTATTCATCCCTTACCTTTTTCTCTTTTCTCGACCTCCAGGTATGAATGACGAATCCATGGATGTGAATCCCAAATCATACTTTTGCTTCCTCTCCCTTGTTCATTCCTAACCCATGCACATGTACAAACGCAGGGAGTTGGAGAATTTTCGCTAGCAAACAACACGCCGCTGTGTATACCGTTAGGTGGCAAGGAAAAACAGAATTCTCAAAAATTAATTGAAGGCATCTAACTTTTAAATGCATGTAGCACTGTTAACGGGACAAACAGGTTAAAGGATAGAAGTGGAAAGACGGTGAAGAGTTGCATGACCAAATCATGGTTTATCACTAGAACATAATACAAGGTATCTATAGAGTTTGGGCAACGCATTATTGTTCAAAAGTGAACTGGATTTAAACCTAGACAATTTTTTTTTCACGAAAGTAACGGTGAAGTTGTTTCTTCGAATACTTTTCAAAAAGGATGACTGTTAATAGGCTGGAATCGGAAAGCAACGATCATGTCTTCTAATTCCTACGATGGAATTGACCCTTGCATAATTGCGCCCATTGTAGTGCAATATAGGGCGCAAAGTCACGAGAATCCCAAGAAATTACCATAGACACAATGAAGATGCAACGTCCATTGGAATGGACGCCAGGTCTGAAAGGGATAATATTTAAATGTGAAAAATACATGTATTTTATCCTAAAGGAAAATCATATTCCGCGCAGTGGACAACCCTTGGCTTCGATGTGCACTCTATTCATATCAATGTATTCTTTTTTCGTTCGGATATGGTGTCTGCAGCAAGAATTACGGAACTATATCGAGAGCCTCTGCTGCCCCATCGCTTCTCTAGCTAAGTGAGCTGGTATCAAAGACTCAGACTACCACAGTCGCCCTACTATTGCATTTTCAAATGTGTTGCCTTGTGATGCATGATCAAACTGCCGCTTTTGGGAATCTTGCTCAAGATGCCTTGTTAAACCAGGAAGTTCCTGAGTCCGATTGGAGCCATCTTTTTCTGTTTACTTCTTCGTACATTTGATCCCTCGCATCAGGGTCTTCCATTGTGAAGAATATAAGCCTTACAATTTTCTATATTCAGATGAGTCCTCAGAATTTTATAGAAGAGTGATGTGCAACCCACGGGCCGCACGTGGCCCGTGGACCTGCTTCTTGAGCCCGGTATTGCATAATGGGGTGTAGTATATCCAACAGTATAGGAACTAGGGGCCAATAATTAAATGGGCGACTGAGTGGTCTAGTCGGGAGGGAGATCAAGTTTGATTGATTATAAAGGACCCAGGTTCGAATCTTAGATAAGTACGAGGTGATGTATAGGAAGTAGGGTTGGTATCGAATAATCGAAACTTATATCGACGAATAAACATTTGGTCGAAAAACGGTTACGCGAACGAGACCATACATCAAAGGATTCATTCATAGAAGTGTCTGGATATCGAATGGCTCATTTCGCCGAAGGCTTACAAGGCCGAAAGAAATACCGGTTTATTCTCTTCTTTTTTGGACCGTCTCGAGTCATGTGTCTAGTCAGTTGTGCCCTGGTTACTGTCTGGTTGCATCCTGCTGTGCATTTTGCATTGGAATTATGTCTGAAATAATCAAGTCTCAACGAGGGCAGGATATGTTGGTGATACATGGATATCTCTTCCTGAAGAACAAGGTGAGGCACTGAAGAATCATTCAGCCTTATAGACTGAGCGCGCTAGGTTTACAATTTTTTTTATTATTCCCCAATATTTCTACACCTGTTTGCTCCTAGCTGTAAGACAACCTTTTATTTGCATGAAATCGTCGTCCGCTACTAGTCAGACTGATGTAAAACGTTAAGTAAGAGTTTCAATTAGCCCAAAGAGTCTCTTGCAAAATTAAGTTATCAAGGCTATGAAGTTACTAAGTGAACGTGAGACGTTGATGTTCTTGACCTTGAACTACTCCTAGACGCTTCGCGGGAAGAAATACTGGAAATGCGCGGAGCCCGGTTGCCGGCAAACGGCTGTGACACTGATGGACTCAAAAGATATGGTGAAGTCCCCTTCTATAGAGCACCCAGGGCACGGTCCATCCAGGGAGAAAATTGTGAAAAATGAAGTTGCCTGGAATGTGAAAAATGCCATTTCTCAGCACTCTATGGCTTCCGTTGCAGCGGCTTCTTCTGATTCGGTGAGCAATTCAATTCAGACTTCATCACACTTTAAGACTTTTTTTCATTCCATGAAGGGCTGCACCTTTGTTTAGTAAGTAGACCTACGCAAGCTAGCTTCTGTGTTTGCTATTTCAGATAGCTGGGTTGAAGGCAGCAGATCGAGGATACCTGAATGCCTTGAATCAGGTTGCTCTAAGGGAGAGGAGAACAGAAATTCCTGCATTGCCACCCACAGTCGCAGATCTTCAGGTTGACGGCAGCTACCGCTGTACAACGGAGGGTGTGGACTGGCTCAGTCATGATCATGTGCACAATGCCCTTCGGATGATGATTTTCACCACCACAAAGAATTTGGAATACCTTCAGCATGCAACCACTTGGTACGGCGATGGGACGTTCGGAATTGCACCGCGAGCACGGGATGACGGTTTTGCTCAACTTTATTCCTTGCATGCACTTTGCTTTCTTCCTCTGTCGTGGTATTTTGAAGTTGGACTTTTTCGTTCCAAGCTTGAGGAAATAGAATTTCGAGAAAGGACCGTATTCACCGAATGCGGTGTCGGATAGGAAAGCAAAATCCACTTCCTTCCTGAATATATTTGCAATGAATCCTCTACATGAAAACATTGTTGGTCGATTTTGGTTTTGTACGAAGGTCGAATATACTAACCGAAGGAGAGGGTGATATTTGTCCCTTCAACTCTCTATTGTATCCATTTCACCTAATGTGACACCTCTCATACTGCCTACTAATATTTACTTTGTACCAGAGGAGAGCGACGGAACGTATGCTATTTGGCGCAAAACCGCAAAACCGAGGACTAGTGTGGAAACTAAAAGCATGTTCATACAAGTGATTGAATTGGCTGGTGGAGCCTTGCGAGGGTGGCGCCATGACGGGAGATCGCCTATCAATAGCTAATTGACTGGGTTTGTGCGAAAAGCGATCATAGAAGAACATGAGCAGTAGGTACAATGAATCGTCAAGGGCCGATGGACTCTCCATTTCCATTCCGCGAGAATGAGACGCACTGTGAGCACGGTATCGCGGTGGTCGACGAGATTCCCGCCGGAAACGCAGCTCTGGGGGCTATTGAGTGCATATTCATCACATAGAGGGTCCAATGAGGTGTGATTGCCACTCCACCGCTTTAAAATGTGGTTCGAACTTGATGAATTTTTCCGAAGGCTGGCACAGAGTTCAATTACTTCAAATAGCAGTCTTTTAAACAGTAACTATTGGTCTGGTGCTCCGATTGAGCCAAGGACATGTTTTTCTTCACTGTGCGAGAGAATTGGTTCCCCATGATAACAGTGTTGCAAATTTACTTCCTAGACAAAAATGATGGCAATTAAATGCTGAGAAAGTTTCTCCCATGAGCAGAATATTCGGAGGCTTCCATACCCACTACTAAAAGTAACGGCTACAAAACGACGTATCCAGTGGAGGACCGTGTCGAAGCGCGCTCGATTAGGAAACTTCATGCGGGCGAGAACGTCTCGTGGCCCCCCTCTTCCCAACCTTGAATCTCGAGCGAGTCGATAAACACCATTTGACCTCGATGCGTCGTGCAAAGCTCGAACGGAGGGTCGGGGGACTGCGTCGTAGGATCGTCTAAACATTGAAGCCAGAACACGAGATCACTAGACTTCATTCGTGGATCCATTCCCCGTGATGCTATCATCTCGTTTGTGTCGAGTAGGAGGGAAGAGATTTCCGCTTATAGGTGAGTTATTCGTGCCCGCAAAAATTATTTTGCTACTAGATGTCTAGTTTTCATTTATGTAACTAATGGAAGATGAAGAAGAAACGTCACATTTTCCGAAATGATCATTCGGATATTCCTAGAAATTCACGATTCGCGAATTCTCATCTTTCCTCGCGTATTCTCCAAAGAAATATTGCATCGGGAAAAGCATGCTCCAGGTTTAAGAGGCCGTCCCCATTCGTCTTCGTGTCAAAGTGCGCGATGATTTCACTAACCGTTTCCGAGAAAGTTCGGAGATAGACCTCAAATCCCTCCAATTTCGCATCCATGATCATTTCTCGAGGACGAGAGCGAAATTCAAAATTTCCTCCAATCAAATGGTGGAGAAGCCTCTTGAGCAGCTTCAGGTCCATATTCAAGCGAATCTGTTCATTTCCCTCAGATTCTTCGAGATTTTACTGAACCCAAGTTTGACATTTTCCATTATGTCAGCTACATTATGTGCTGTTTCTCTTCTCTGGGCATGTGGAATCCCATATGACTTACTATGAGAAGTAGGGAAATGCATAAGAATTTGATTGACACCAATTTGGTGAAATTCCATTGGAGTCATTAGGAAAAAAAAATATTTTAAACAGAATTGGTAGGAAAATTCACGCCGCGCCGGTCGGCTGTTCCAGATTGCGGTTCCCCCCCCCCTCCCCCCCCCCCCACCACTCACGCGTCCACTCTTCCCCTTTCCACATTCCTCCAGCACATATTCCCTACTCGTTCCTCTTCCCCCTCCTGAACCTCTCGTGCCAGGAGGTGCCTGGCACCTGACTTCTTGTCTCCTGTCTCGCCATCTCGACGTGGGATTGGGTACGTCTCGTCCGTCCCCTCTCTCTTCTCGCTCTTCATAATTCCATGAACGATGCAACTTACCAAATACGTACAGTCTCGTTGCCACTGGTCCATTCACACTTTCTGTATATTGAGCCTTCATACATCTTCATAAAATGATCTTGGGATCACGTCGACCACAGACTGCGTTCCAGCCTCAGACATGAGTATATATCGCGAGCGTTTGCCTTGAATAACTGATAATATTGTGTCTGCGACAGGAATTTGGTATTTGTGTGTCTCAAGGGTCAATGTTAGGGTTTCCTTTATGTGAAGGAAATTCATGTTTTACAGTTTTTCCCAATTGCTAACCTCCGTTTCTCGAAACTATACTTCCGTTTTCAAAACTATTTGAACAAATCTCAAGACTCTGCTAGCTTTTCACAAAGCTTAACATCCGATTCCATTGCTAACGTACGAAAAGCGAAACGCGAAGTGTGATTTTCATATCTTTACCTACCTTTTTCGAAACCTAACGTACGGAAAATTTTAACGAGACCGATTCGACGAGTGCGGACGATGGATGCATGGCAAATGACGGCAATCTCTATCCTCCAAAATTCCTTCCAACCAATCACAGGCTCTCATCGTCCAGAGTTGTCAGAGCTGAATGCTCCTTCTCGAGCGTTGATACAGCAATGTAGTTGGCAGGCAATAATGCCGACTGCTATTCAGAAAAATCCAAAATACCTAATCTTGAGTACTTACTTACCTTTAATTTGTTACAATATAATCAGCTAAAAAGGATTGAAAAGAGAGAAAAGAGGCAATTTTATGGTCATTTTTGTTCATCATAGGTTACAAAATAGTTATGACCTTGAGACCCATTTTTGCTCGTGGATATGAGTGTTCATCGCGAAAATCTCATGGGCACCCTTTCGAATGACGGCACAAGTCAGGTGAGTTCTCAAAATAACAGTCTGACCTTATTAGGGTGTGGGAAAATAGTAATTGGCTCGATCGGCAGAAACCGTGATCTGTTATGGAGCAGAAATGTGCAATTTCCCGTTCAACGAAGGCGAGAGGGGAAGAATGGGATGGGGGGGGGGGGGGGTTTGTGTGCTCTCAAGCAGCACTTCGTCCATATATCTCACGCGAAATAATCTGAATGGGCGGTTTAATGGTTTTCACAGGAGTAAATCTATGCTAGTTGATCCTGGTTGATCACAGTTGAAACACCAGCCGTATACTAATTTGCTCAACAACCGAGTCTAGATTATATAAGTTGTCCGAGTAGAAGTTGAGGGCAAGAGGAAATGATCCGCAAAATTGTAAAAATATTTTATGAACAACAAATATCGCAGAGAAACGACGTCAGGCTATTGGCACGAGCACACCATCTGCCAGATGTAGCACCATCTATTATATTTAAATTTGTCATGGGGCACACGTGCCAAACGTCCCTCACCAAAACATATTTTCCAATATTACACATTGCTGGTGTCCTTTAAAACGAAGCTAAGGCACTCGCGTGAAACTTAACGTCCTTGCCTCAAAAAGTAACGTCCGCTCCATTGTTTAACATTGGGGAGGTTCTGGTCGATTTCACCAGGTACGGTTGACATCCGACGGTCATCGATTCACGAGACTCGTCGCCTTCCCATTCACGGTAATGGATCGTTCTGAGAGTTTTGCCGAAGGTGCCTTAGGTTTTCACTTCAGGTACGTTAGATACTGATCGTAGGACGTTCTGTTTCGACTTTATTCAGCGAAAATCGAATATTCAAAACAGTACGTACAGTTTTGGCACGGGTACGTTAAGTTTTTAAAGTCATCATTCGTCGAGAAATCGCAGATACCCATATGAGGGCGTCGTGCATTAACCTAGCCTGGCCTATAGTTGCGAGAAGCTCATAGTTTTCTCGATCTCGTACGTCCAACATGGAGTAACAATGGTGAAATTGAAGCGGATCATGCAAATACTTCAAATATTAAGCTCGAAAAAAAGAGAAACCCATGTCCGGACTCCAGAAGTCTTCGTGACTCGACGAAAAAAAGTTTCCTCCATGTGAAAGCTAAGAATTTTTACCTATCTTTAAAAATTGCATTCTCTATTCGGGGAAGTGTTACATGATGACGCGAGTTTGACTCGTGGGCATATACTCGCGAAGCACGAGAGAGTGCATATGACGTTAAGGTCAAGGCGGTGAAGGACAATCTTGATGGAGAATGTCTTCCAACAACAATTATGCAGATGCAGTTGCTATAAGCAATACATATCACCCCTTTTAAAATGCAGTTGTGACACATACCTGCCTGAACTCTGTCCCGCTACCAGAGTTGAAGCACTCTTACAGAGGGTGTTGCACGTGAAACCGAACCTGAATATTGCACCTCTCTGAGGTGGATATAATACTTTTAGTTTCACGAATCGCACATCCTAAAGGGACTTTTTCCTAATTTTTTATCTTTTCTCAGTAAGGGTCTGCAATTCTCATGTCAAAGACAACCCTGTATTTCTAGTAGGCTTCGATGCGAAGCCTATTTCTTCGCTCAACATACCCTGGAAGTGCGTGTAGAATACAGCGACAGCGGCACAGTATTGAAACCGCACTTTAACGAGTCATGAAATAATTTATTATTATTAATATCGTGTCTTTGGAAGCTGTAATGCCATGAATATGAGATGATATATTTAACAAAAAGGCAATGTTGCTCCCTATGGGAGAGAGGTGTCATAGTATGTGCTGATTGGCCGCACGGTTCTAATGGTTTTATTTATAAGGGGATTTGTAGAAAAGCAACCAGGTAAGCCACATAATCCATGGTCATTTGACGGCTATGAAAGTTGACATGCATATTGGATTCTTGATTTACCCTTGCTTCAGCCGAACAATTCGCCTTACCATTTATGAGTCTGTCCATTCGTAGAATGATCCACTGGAACTTTCCGTTTTCTTCATGATTAAACTTTATATTGGATACTCATAAAACTATATGCACTGTGACTTATTTTGGCTCAAGAGTCGGTGGGAGGGGGGGGGGGGGGTCGGCAGAGCGGGGGCGCCAAACCTCACCCGAGTGATGTAAGGGGGAACAAGTATTGCCTCCAAGGGAGCGTCAGGCTCTGACCCTGAAGCGCCAAGGGCGCGGCCCTTGTCCCCCATAAAATATGCCACTGTATATGAATATTTGCGTATTTCGAGTTCTGGTCCTAAAAGTGCAATACTGAATGACTATCTAAAGACATTCCTTACCACGTGCGTTAGAATATTGATGAGCGTACTTTGATTTTGATGAAGACTGTCGGAAGCATGGATGTGAGAAAAGAGCGCAGTTTTGCAGATCGTACCTTAAGTTTTGAAAAATCAACATCAATATATGAAATTGGGCCCTAGCAATGTAAGGGAGTACTGAAGAAAGAAGGATGGAATTGACTGTAAATTAGAAGACAGAAATGCTTCCTCTTTTAAGTTCGGAGAAACTAGAATGCGTGCTTCGCGATTTACAGATTCCAATTAGTCTGACCAAAAGTCCCAAAAATGGTCCAATGACACACACCTTTGAACTCTGTGAAATTACTCCACGAATATACAAGTGCACTCGTACAAGACAAGACCAAAGTGCATTGTAAGCCAAGAAGCAAGGTCATCGTCACTCTAAATATCGCTTAGTTAGAATGTATACTCATGACATTTTTAGCCCACATCAAAAATAAAAAACATTGGAATAGGTTTGCGAGCCACTTTAAGTCCCATGAAATATGCGAAACGCGTGTCATGCAAAAAGATACAACGATGCATGCAAGAAAACTTTCTACTACTTCCCAAGAAACTTTACAGCAACTCTTCGACCAAGAGAAGAGAAATCGTCATTAGACGCTTAGAGATTTCCTTCTTGCACGTTGACATTTTCGAATTTTCATTAGTAAACTTTTTCAGGTAAAATTTAAATTTAGACACACCACGGAGCAGCGATTGTGAATCTGTATACCTGCCTTTTTCTTTTCAGGCCTGAAAGCAATTGGAGGAAGCTGTGCATCAATATGTGGGGATTTCCATGTCTCTTATTTGTACTGATCCTTTCAACCAAGTACGGGTCTGGAAATGTAAGTCTAACCTCATCCGTAGTCAAGCTCCCCGACGACCATTTCCATGAATATACGCCTCCAGTATGTGGATTTTCATGACGAAGGGCATCTATGATGTTCCAAATACACTAAAGGTGAATTGATTTCATGAGGACAAGAAAAAATATATTGTTTAATTTAAACACCTTTAGAGTTTTTTCCATGTTTTCGCGGCAATGAATAAATGGTTCTTGGCGATTGGGGATAGCAAATTTCCTTCTCAAAATAAAAAAAGTACTCATAGGTTTTAACATGAGGCCAATCTTGCGATAATTATATATTTAGTCACTCTTTGATTTCGCAGGCACTCGAAGGCACTCCCATCCGTGGACGGGAACATATAGGCGGCAACTTGGAAGAAATGATGTTGGAACAAGCGAAACAAATCTCACAAATGAAGTCTGAAAATGAGCGCCTTAGGGACGACTACAAGAAAATGAAGTATGACTTTGAGAACATGAGGAAGGCTACTGGAAAGCTGAGTACCGACTACGAGAACATGAGAAAAGAGCACGAACAACTCAAGTCTAGCTTCCAGGAACATCTCCAGGAAAGAGACAAACTTGAACTTCAACTGAACACCACGGAAAAAAGACTCCAATATCTGGAGGCTATATTAGCCTACAAATAGGTGAGTGGGGACTACACGAAGACCTTTGATCATAGTAGTTGATGAACATGAAAATATAATACATTTTGGTGAGGTAATGGCATAAAAATGGTTGTTCCTGTATCCGTAGCATGCCCTATAACTGCTTGGAATGTCTGCTTCATTGAACTGTGACCATAAACCATTTTACTAGTACATTGCGCGCAGTTGTTCTTCAAAGATAGCTCTTACGATATTGGGAGCAGTTAGCGATGAGTAACGTACAGTAAAGAAATTCCAAGACTGCAGACGGCTCCACAACACATTGATGACTTAGAATAGAGTGCCTCCTATAGTGAGGATGACAAAGCGTCAACTAAAGCGCGTCCTATAGAGGCACAAAAACCTGAAAGACACATTAAAGCGCTTCAAGCCACGCCATGCATCGTTCTCCATCAAGATTGTCCTTCACCGCCTTGACCTTAACGTCATATGCACTCTCTCGTGCTTCGCGAGTATATGCCCACGAGTCAAACTCGCGTCATCATGTAACACTTCCCCGAATAGAGAATGCATTTAGCGCTAACTCTTATATTTGGTCTTCTGCTGGTAAAAACATCGTTAACATGTGCTGCTCCTAACAGGACGCTCATTTGATCGCTAGCATCGCCTTAGAACAACTAATATATCCGCGCATAGTGAACAACTCAGACAACGATGAGAGTAGCACTTCAGCCGATCGCATATTCCAAGCAGTGATATGACAAGCTGTAATCTTACGAACTGCAATTTCTTTACCGAAAGCTCTAAAGCGAAGTCTTCATTCGATAAGCCTTTGCTTAGAAGTAAATCTGATTTTCCAGCAGATGACGGCAATATATTATTTCTTCTATCTTAGCTCCCCGAACGTGTCAGACGTTGGCAGACTTGGGAGTGACACGGACAGGAGAATACTTCGTGGATCCTGACGGAGTGTTGATCGGCGATGCACCCATCAAAGTGCTCTGTGACATGGAGACAGGTCGGTGAAGTAAACAAACTTTCCGTCACTCGCAAAATGACTTAGACTGTATTGTTCCTTCCGGCTCATGCTCTCTCAACTATGCTATGTCCAGATCCAGTATCCACGATTGTCCTTCACGATTCAATGGGAAACACTGAGATAGGTCGATGTGCTGATCCTGGATGCTACAGTCGCAGCATAATGTATGGTGCAACTGTGAAACAGATGGTGGCATTGATGGAGCAATCAAAATCGTGTGAACAGCAAATGAGAGTGAGTCATTCCTGTGGTCTCAGGACTTTGTATTGTTATGTGTTTTTTTGTAAGGGATAGGTTACCATCAATAAATCGTCAGTATTATATATCCGTTTTATCTTTTCAAAACATTTAAACCTGAACAAGATAATTGCCAAAAATATAATTTCCACTTCAGGGAATATAAAAACAACAACCAGCCGACATGTCGCGTGGCCGTTAACGCGTTGCCCCATTACGTGCATAACCCTTCACTCTTGTGGTCACAGTTGCTATTTGCTTCCGTTCCAACTAATATCCCAGTAAATAAGAGTGAGTCGAGCCCGTAGCCTCGGGATTTTACTTTGTAATGTGCATTTATGGTAAGCCAAAGGTTACCATCGGAAAATTTTTCGAGACATATATTTGCTTATCCTTTCAAAACATGTAAGCCTAAACAGGTTAATTGGAAAAAAAAAATAGATATAAAACATTGGTATGATAAATTTTAATTTATTTTATTTAATGGCCGCCAGGTCGCGTTGTAGATAACGCATTGCCCCGTTACTTGCATTGCCCTTCACTCTTGGAGTCATAGTTACAATTTGCTTTGTTTCTGAAAATTTCCGAGTTGATACTCATTGGTCGAATCAACAGAAATACAACATTGGCGAGGACATCTGTTTGCATTCATTTCAATTCAGACGAGGAGGGCAGCCATAAATTCTCCAGACGAGTGTAGGTCGGACATGACCGGAAAGTAGAGTCTTGGATTTGGAATTCGAATTGTCATTATTCCTGAAAGTCCTTCGAGGAGTGAAAGGACTCCAGGAAGATTTCTAGTCTTAATATTTCGCCGAATATATTTCCTGAAGTTGTTATAAAATGACTTCTCCTAGAATTTCAGTAAATATAATATCAGAGTTTGTCTGGGTTTTTTTGGTTGGGGAAGTTCAATTTCACGAAAACATGCCTGTTATACTGGTCAATGATTCCTGGAAAATCTTGTTTAGATTCCGACGTTTCAGACTAAGAATTGATTTTGTCTCTTTTCAGTACGACTGCTTTACGACGGCCCTCACTACTGCCGACACGCATTATTCATGGTGGGTGGACCGTCATGGCCAACCTCAGTATTATTGGGATGGTTCACACGCTGGGGAGCACGTGTGCAATTGTGGCCTCACTTCCGACTGCATTGACCCGATTATGATGTGCAATTGCGACGCTAAGGCACCCCAATGGGAATCAGACGCTGGAATTATCACCAATAGAACAGCGCTGCCTATAATTGAGCTGCGACTTGGCGGGTTAAGGTTTAAAGGGCAGAAGGCTAATTACACACTTGGCGGGTTGGTCTGTAGGGCCAAGGTTCCTCCCCCGAACAATCCAGCCGAATCTTGTTCATCTCTTCGCCGAGCTGGAAACGATCATCCTGGTTATTACCTGATCAACTCCAAGAAAGGTCGTTTGGATGTTGTTATGTGTAGGATGGATCTGGAGGAGACCGACCCGGAGTTTCAGGTGGAGACTAGTGCACGTATTGCATGGGGTGGTTTTACCCATGGCAAGGTAACTCCTCCAGACAATCCAGCCCATTCTTGTTCATCTCTTCGCCGAGCTGGAAACGCATATCCTGGGTATTACCTGATCAGCCCCAAGAAAGGTCGCTTGGATGTTGTTATGTGTAGGATGGATCTGGAGGAGACCGACTCGGAGTTTCAGGTGGAGACCGGTGTCCGTCTTGCAGGAGGAGTTTATTTCAATGCCTTTCATTCATTGGGAAGCGCGGGCAGCGTACTTCACTTCAAGGAAACCGCAGTTAACGTAGGCGAGGCGCTGAATCCCATCAATGGAATATTTACAGCACCCGTAGATGGGATATATGCTTTTCATTTTCACGCTGTGGTTCATTCAGGTGACACATGGTTCTTACTGAGAATAAATGGACGCTGGAACGAGGAGCTTGGAGGAGAAGCGCGTTCTTTAATACATCCTGAACCCATTGGGATTCAGACCCCAGGTCAATCCATCCTACTGAACCTCAATAAGAGCGACCAAGTCGATGTATTCTTGCAACATGCAGGTATTTATTACTATTTGACCTCACGGTTTGTGGGTTATCTATTATACCCTATGTGAAACAAAAAAATGGATAAATGCTCTTTGTTTTTCAATAATTTGTGTATGTGTGTATTTTTCGGCGGAACCCACCACGAACTCACAGATCTAAAACCTGCGAGAAAGTATTGGGTTCATGAAAATGCAGTGTTATCGCATATGCATTTTCCGCTCCTTCATTCACATATACAGTGTAATACGCAGTTTACCGAGTCACCTAACCATGATGGAGAAATCGTGTGAAGTTGAGAGATCCATGAGGGAAAGACTTCCGATCAGTAGAATAGTGTTTGTGATATATCAATCGCAAGCTTTTGATGAGTAGATTTGTTAGTGCGTATTTTACCTGCTAAAGATGAGAAAAGAAGCAGTCATTTTAATATGTTATCACGTTGAACCGAGGGCGAGACGGCCCGTTTTCGTTGGAACAGAAACCCTTATGTGGGGTTAGAGTGGAAATACTTGTTTGTCCTGGGTTCAGTGGTGTAATGGTAGCGCACAGGACCGAGAAACAACGAGGCCCGGGTTCAAGTCCCGGCAGCCTCCCTACACTCGGTCCTCATAACATATGCCCCAAAGAAAAACTTAACCCTCAACCTTTTTCTCGCAGTGATTTTGTGCTTTTGCTATATACCCTAACTAAACAACTTCAGAGAAAACATAAAGAAGCCACATCAAGCGAGCTGCATTCAATCTATGCTTGGCCGAACGAGCGAAAAAGTCTGCCTAATTCGGGGGATGATGGAACAGTTGGATTAGAAAATAATTGTGGCCAAAGACCGCCGCCCTTTCTTAACTCAAAATGACCCTTCATTTCCCAAAACAGGTTGACTTTCTCACTACTTGGCCGTTGACCGAACGGGAGGAAAAAATATTGAGGTCAACTAACCGTGTCAGCGCGATGAAGGGCCTCACCAGGACAACGAAGACTAGACCAGAAGGGCGCAAGAAAACCTGACTCGAGTACGATGACCATGCCTGGGAAGGACATAGCATAGCTGGCAGAGACAACGGCTCTGGCGGACGCCGAATATCCCTGCTCTTGAATGTCCAAGCAAAACATAACCATTTCATAAACACATTAATATGAGATACTTATACCTCAACACTCTCGACTGAAACATGTATCACAGTAGCATATTCATTCAGTATTTTCATGTTATATATCTATTGCAACATTCTATGGGAAGTCCACTACGGAAGTCATCCCAACCCAGACTTCTTTGTTGACAGTTTCTTACACCCGAAGTGGATCCCGTGCACGCGGGTGCGATCTGGGACAGTGGAACTTTCGCGGCTGTTCTGGAGGTGAAGGAGAAGGGGGAAGGGGGAGGGATGGGGGGCTGAGGATGTGCGGGGGGGCGGGTGGAGGACGGAGAAGGTGCAGGGAGGCGGGAGGTTGGGGTAGTTGGAGGACGGAAGGAGTGGAAATCGATTACCTGAAAGCATTGTAAACACCCCGGAGTGGGTACACTGACGTCACAGACAAAAAAATATCCAGAACGAATCCTTTCATCGATGAATGCTGCATGCTTTCCAGAAGACCGCCCATTTCTATACTTTACGATATAATATGGGAGCTGTACGTACGTACGTCCGTGCTTATAGCCATACATTCGTCTGTCCCACAAGAACACCTGAGAACATTCTAGAACGCTTCGGAAAATTATAGGAAATTATGTGAATGCTAGATTGTTCAGGATAAAAAGTTATGGCAAACTGTAGAATGTTCTGGAACTGTAGAATTCTGGTAGAATATTGTACAGAACGTGGTCCAGTTTCCATTTCAGGATGTTATACCATCCAGAGTTTTCTATCCCATGTCCGAAACAAGGAAAATTCGCCCTCGCCACAGCATCATCGGGGATTGCAGCATCACTTTTGACTCTCGGGAGAACTGCACATTCGCGCTTCAAGCTTCCAAAAGAAAGCAAGAGAGGAATCAACATGCCAAATATCCCCACGAGATGTCACTGGCAAACTCCTTCGAATCGCCAGCCTCATTGTGTGGGATGAAGCACCTATGATGCACCGTTCCAAAGCAGAAAAAAGAGGATAGTTTCACCAGCACACGGTGAACTAAAAAATGCAAATACTAAATGAACAAAAAAACTAAATGGTCCCTCCAAACTCTTAAGTTACTGTCGAGGAACGAAAATCTCCATAATGCACGGTAAAATCAGGCTGATTTTGAAGGTGGTGATGAGGGCAGACCTCCTGGCAGGCCGAGGTTATAGCCGATGCCAGTTGAGGTACGCACCACTTTTGGGTCGCGGCGGGAAGAGAGAGTAGTCGTCGCCGAAGAAGTTTGCGGAGAGAGGCCTGAGGATGTACCGGAGTATGGACTTCCTCCCTTGAAATAGACCCAACGATCGAGAGGACCATTCGCCGATGTGCCCCTCTCTGAAAGGAGATATCCGAGGAGAATGAAAGACAATAGCAGAGGAGAAAATGAGGAGGCTATCGAGGGCGTTTGCACCGACTTGGAGAGGATACACATAGACGGAGAGCATGGTCAGAGGTAGGTTTGCCAGCGAGGGGAGCCGAATCTGTCCGTGAAAGGAAGAAAAACGGTTAGTTGCAGCCATGGCTTATGACTTCCCTCACATTAGGCAAAAGGTCTGTTTCTATCATTTCTGCCAGAGCATGTGTCGGAAAATTCAAGAACTGGGCCTAACTCAGCTCTACAGAGAAGATGATGACTTTGCCATAAAGATTCGTATGATGACATGTCTCGCCTTCGTTCCAGTGGAAGACGTCCAGAAAGTATTTGCTGAATTGGAAGCAACCATGCCATCTGAAGCCAAACCTGTTGTGCAGTATTTCCGGGAAACTTACGTCGATGGAAGAAGACGACGGGGCAGAGCCAGAAATGAGGTTGTCTATCCACCGCAGCTGTGGAATGTTCGAGATCGAACCCTCTCCGGTGAGCCCCGAACAACAAACAATCTTGAGGCATGGCACCGACGGGCATCGTCATTATTTGGAAAGCACTTGCATTTTTATGCATTCTTGTTAGAGCTCAAAGTAGAACTGTCAGTGACAGAGCATGTCATTTTGAAGTTGGGAGCGGGCAACATTCCAGGGAAAAAGAAAGCAGAGATTGACAAGAACAACAGAATTCTGGCAATCACGCGTACCTATGGGGATCGCTGCAATATGTCTTTCTTGAGAGGTCTTTCCTATAATGTTTCTCTTTGAGATGAGTACAAATATCCGCGTCTTTCATATTCGACCATTTGATTTTGACTTTGTAATGAAAACCATGATTAAAAAATTGCTATATTCTGGCATTTCAATCTTTCGACGAAAATCAGCTTTCATCGAAAAGATTTTGCTTCGGCGAAATGTGCTTTCGGCCAATTTATTCGATGTTTAGAGTTTCGTCCATTTGATTAATCGACATTTCGAATTTTCGGCGAAATGAATTTCGATGAATAGCTGTTCGGTATTTTGATACGCTCCCTCAGAAGGCCTCACCCGTTGCTCTCGCATTTTCTGCGCAGGGAATTTTTCTCTCCACGAAGTTGGGTTCCCTTTAGTACCAGAAGGCCTCAAAAGGAACACCAAAGGAGGCTGGGGAGGGACAAGGATGACATCTTGGGATTCAGATAGGGCATTTCCATCCTCTTCCACGTGATTCATGGGTTCTAACTAGGCCTGTACCGATGCATGGGCTAACACCGGTATCGGCCGCCGGTGTTGAACTATCGGCCACATCGGCCATCGGCAGGTTTGGAACCGGCCGGTGCCGTTGTTCAAAGAAGAACGTGCGAACGAGGAAAATTTAAAAAATGCCAAATGAACGGGGTAACCGATTCTCAACGGATATAGGAAAAAAATTAGGGCTGTCGCAGTTCATCCATCGATGTATTGATGTTATTTTCGATAGCTGAGGTATGGTAGGCTTTGTCACCGTAGCGAAAGTCACACCTCCCCCTCCAACTCCTCGAATCACAGGCGACAGACAATGGAAAGCGGATATTGGTCCGCGCCTATATCCGCCTTCAAGGCTACTGGACAAGGCTACTAGAAAGCTGAGTACCGACTACGAGAACATGAAAAAAGAGCACGAACAACTCAAGTCTAGCTTCCAGGAACATCTCCAGGAAAGATACAAGCTTGAACTTCAACTGAACACCACAGAAAAAAGACTCCAATGTCTGGAGGCTATTAGCCTACAAATAGGTGAGTGGGGACTACATGGAGCCCTTTGATTATAGTAGTTGACGAACATGAAAATACAATACATTTTGGTGAGCTGATGGCATAAAAATGGTAGTTCCTGTATCCGTAGCATGCCCAATAACTGCTTGGAATGTCTGCTTCACTGAACTGTGACCGTCAACCATTTTGCTAGCACATTATGAGCAGTTGTTCTTCAAAGATGGCTCTTACGATATTGGGAGCAGTTAGCGATGAGCAACGTACAGTAAAGAAAATCCAAGACTGCAGACGGCTCCACAACACATTGATGACTTGGAATACAGTGCCTCCTATAGTGAGGGTAACGAAGCTTCAACTAAAGCGTGTTCTATAGGGGCACAAAAACCTGAAATACACATTAAAGCGCTTCAAGCCACGCCATGCATCGTTCTCCATCAAGATTGTCCTTCACCACCTTGGCCTTTTAACGTCATATGCACTCGGGTATATGCCCACGAGTCAAACTCGCGTCATCATGTAACACGTCCCCGAATAGAGAATGCATTTAGCGCTAACTCTTATATTTGGTCTTCTGCTGGTAAAAACTTCGTTAACATGTGCTGCTCCTAACAGGACGCTCATTTGATCGCTAGCATCGCCTTAGAACAACTAATATATCCGCGCATAGTGAACAACTCAGACAACGATGAGAGTAGCACTTCATCCGATCGCATATTCCCAGCAGTGATATGACAAGCTGTAGTCTTACGAACTGCAATTTCTTTACCAAATGCTCCGAAGCGGGGTCTTCATTCGATAAGCCGTTGCTCAGAAGTAAATCTGATTTTCCAGCAGATGATGGCAACATATTACTTCTTTTATCTTAGCTCCCCGAACGTGTCAGACGTTGGCAGACTTGGGAGTGACACGGACAGGAGAATACCTCGTGGATCCTGACGTAGTGTTGATCGGCGATGCACCCATCAAAGTGCTCTGTGACATGGAGACAGGTCGGTGAAGTAAACAACCTTTCCGTCACTTGCAAAATGACAAACTGTTTTGTTCGTTCCGGCTCATGCTCTCTCAACTGTGCTATGTCCAGATCCAGTATTCACGATTGTCCTTCACGATTCAATGGGAAACACTGAGATAGGTCAATGTGCTGATCCTGGATGCTACAGTCGCAGCATAAGGTATGGTGCAACTGTGAAACAGATGGTGGCATTGATGGAGCAATCAAAATCGTGCGAACAGCAAATAAGAGTGAGTCATTCCAGTGGTATCAGGACTTTGTATTGTTATGTGCTTTTTTGTAAGCGATAGGTTACCATCAATAAATTGTCAGCATGATATATGCGTTTTATCTTTTCAAAACATCTAAACCTGAACAAGTTAATTGCCAAAAATATCACTTTCCACTTCAGGGAATATAAAAGCAACAACCAGCCGACATGTCGCGTGGCCGTTAAGGCGTTGCCCTGCTACGCGCACTTCACTCTTGTGGTCACAGTTGCAATTTCCTTCTGTTCCAACTAATTTCCCAGCAAATAAGAGTGAGTCGAGCCCGTAGCCTCGGGATTTCATTTTGCAATGTGCATTAATGGTAAACCTAAGGTTACCTTCGGCAAATTTTTCGAGATATATGTATTTGCTCATCCTTTTAAAATATGCAAGCCTAAACAAGTTAATTGGAAACAATATAGATAAAAAATAGGTATTTTGAACATTTATTTATTTATTTAATGGCCGCCAGGCTGCGTTGTAGCCCTGTAACGTGCACTGCCCTTCACTCTTGGTGTCATGGTTACAATTTGCTTCGTTCCTGAAAATTTCCGAGTCGATACTCCTTGCTCGAATCGACAGAAATACAACATTGGCGAGGACATCTATTTGCATTCATTTCAATTCAGACGAGGAGGGCAGCCAAAAATTCCCCGGACAAGCATAGGTCGGACATGACCGGAAAGTAGAGTCTTGGATTTGGAATTGGAATTGTCATTATTCCTGAAAGTCCTTCGAGGAGTGAAAGGACTCCAGGAAGATTTCTAGTCTTAATATTTCGCTGAATATATTTCCTGAAGTTGTCACAAAATGACTAGAATTTCAGTAAATATAATATCCAGTAAAAAATGTTCTGAATTTGTCTTTTTTTTTGGTTGGGGGAAATTCAATTTTCATGAAAACATGCCTGTTATACCGGTCAATGAATCCTGGAAACCCTTGCATAGATTCTGACGTTTCAGACAAAGAATTGATTTTGTCTCTTTCCAGTACAACTGTTTCACGACGGCTCTCACTACTGGAGACATACACTATGCCTGGTAGGTGGACCGTCACGGCGAACCTCAGTACTATTAGGACTGGTCAAACGCAGGACAACACATATGCAAGTGCCGTCCCTCTGGCAACTGCATCCTCTCCAACCTGCCTTGCAATTGTGATGCAAAAGCCCCATGATGGGAATCAGACTCAGGGGCGGTAACTAATGAAACAGCATTGCCCATAACTGAGTTGCGATTCGGAGGACTAATATTTGAGGGTCAGAAAGCGAATTACTCTTTGGGCGGATTGACTTGCAGGGGCAAGACTCCGCCCCGGGAAAATCCAACAGAATCCTGTTCATCTCTCCGACAAGCTGGAAACACTCACTCCGGCTATTACTTGATCAATCCTAAGAAAGGTCGCTTGGATGTTGCTATGTGTTGGATGGATTTGGAGGAGTCCGACCCGAAGTTTCAGGTGGAAACCAGTGCAACTATTGCATGGGGTGGATTTACCCATGGCAAGGTTACGCCTCCGAACAATCCAGCGCAATCCTGTTCGTCTCTTCGCCGAGCTGCACAGCAAAGTAGAAACGTACAAGGAGAGGTAGATATTGTGTCCCTCGTGTCTGCACGTGTGGTCCAGACGTACACGTGTACGTTGCTGATGCAGATGTCCGGGTTCTCGGTGCAGTACTCGAAGTAGGCATAAGATGGCGTTTATGTTCCCTCAAATTTTCGTACTCGAGTCAGGACTCGATTGATGTGCAATTGATGACAGGAATTCTCTTGGTTTTAACCCAGAAACAAGAGTGATCATAGAATGGGATGATTATGCCCCTGACAAATCTGAAGCACACCTTTGGATTGAGCTATATTTGTGTTCGAGGGCGGGGGGAGGGGAGGATGGAAGATGACTTGAATCGCGCTGGTCATGATGACTTTTCATATTTGCATGCCACGAGGGATAAGGAGAGAAAACGTCCCTGACAGATCGTCCAAAAGAAGTTAGACCACATCTGGGTTTAGTACATTTTGTTCAGAATTGAAATTTGACGAAGAAGAAACCAGTACAGATGGCACATGCCTGCAAAAGAAAAACTCCTGCTGGAAATGAAAGATTCGTTGAAGTCAATGAATGGTGTCCAAGGGAACTTCAGGTTTCCAGAAAAAAGAACATGGAAAAGATCGTGAAGGTAAGGACCCTTTCATTAAGGAGCGATGGAATGGGATCGTCAGCCGCCTCCGCTAGAGCAGACCATGCCCCATGCGTCATAGTTACGAGCTACATCAGAATGCGACGACCTCGAAGCCCAGCAGCGCGCCACGTTGGTGGCCATGCGTTCTCAAGAGGTACGGGTCCGATATAATGAACGATTCATCATGAGAACCGATTCATGCACGAAAGCTCTTCTAATACGCTTTCCAACGAAGTATGCATTCTTCCTCGGCGCCTTGATTAGTTCTTAGAACAGGCCCTCGCGTTTCGCACGAAATCGAACCCAATGCAATAAATACGTCATCAAAGTATCATGTAACCTTTTAGGTACAACACAGTCTTTTTAAAAGGAATGAATGGGCGTTGGAAATATTACTGGGAATTGGACCAGTTGGCTTCCTTTTGCTGAGAGTTGAAAATGACCAAAATTCAACAGCCTTCGTCTACACCAACCGACTCGGCAATGTTCAATCAGTGAGCACCTAAAAATACCTGGGAATTTTTAATGCTCTCATTCATTCGCGAAAAGTCTAACCGATCTAGATATTTCCATGCACATGAACTTAATGAAAATCAAACCAAACGATGAAACGGATGGGATTAAAATCTTATCCGATTGGATGACGGAAATTTAAACTTTTCCAGGACAGTTCGCGAAACCCTGTGCACTTGATGCAGTCACGAGCTATATATTCTCTGGGAAGCATTTCCTAGCACTTGGAAATGTAGGGATGCGTCCTCTTTTCTTGACGAGTTGGCGCAGTTGCTGCTCGCCTCGGTTCAATTTATACTGAGAATTAACTATTTTAGGGGCTTTGAAGATGTTCTTTTCGAGCCTCTGTTTTTTGTCGTGCTAAGAACAAAAAATCAGAATTTCCCTCTTACTTTTCCGAAGGAATGGAGAGCGTAAAATGCAAAAATGAAATGGATCGGATGAATCAATCCCAGAAAATGCATTTGGGTTGTTGGAGCATGATGCAAATGGTGAACATGGTGAATGGTAGAATAACACGAAGCTTTTTTTCTCTCTAGATGAATGCGACTCAAAGATAAGGTGATGAGGGAAAATGGGCGCTTAGAAATGGTTTCTTTCACTGCCTCGACATCGGCTGGAAACCATAAATATCGTGAAAATCTCAGAAAGCTGCTATTAAGTGCAATACTAAAGTGGGCCGGATGAGGCGTTGACGGAAAGAATTGAATCCGGAATTCCGACGAAAGAACGCACCTGCCACGTTTCCGACGATTTCCTCCGAATTCCGAGAATTTCTCATGAGAGAGCACACCTGGTTCATGTTACCCGGGTGTCTCGCAACGTTTTCGACCGCAACGTCCGATGCCGGATTTTGTATCCCCAATCAACCAGGAAAAGTTGGCATCAACTTCGGCTGGAGAATCGCCATCACCGCGGCGAACGCCTGCAAACTCGAACGCTTTCTGTCCATGCGCTTCGCTTTCGATCGCTTTCCGACGCGCGTCGACGCTGACCTGAACCAGCACCAGACAAATCGCAACACGAAACCGATTTCAGTCTGCTGGTACGATGGTGCGCTGGATTCTGCAAAAAATCAGCAATGAAAGGAAAATTCCGGTGGCGACACGATGGCACCACCGTGGCGCGAAAATTTGCACGCGCATTTTTGCATCTTGCTCCTGTTTAAAATTAAACCAGCAGAGAAAAAGAAACGTTTCCCGTCTGATCCGCAGGAGCCCTATCCACCTGGCACAAGAGCAACTTTTTCCACCTGCCATGGTAGGAGTCCAGATCAATAGAATTGAATTGTGGTCGCAGTAAGGAAATAAAGAAAATGAAGTGCATGCTTTGATGTTTCTGTGCTGATTAATTTTTATTTACAAGGTCTATGAGAATCGGTATTAGCTGCTTGCAGCATAAATCTGTACGATAAAGTCTTCATGTTTGCTTCTGAAGTGTTTAAGTGGTTGGAACACCCTCTGGTAAACATTGATTCCTGCCATTTAAATCTCCTTACCACCAGGAGGCATTCATAAGCAGACGTAACACGTGCAGATAAATAGAACTGTATCCATTATTTAGAATATAATTAGGACTGTGCCGATTATCGCAAAATCGCGATATCTTTCGATTGATGTATTATCGACAATATGTGTGTATATCGCGATAACTTTCGGCAATTGTCGGCGATATCGAAACAAAAAAATCGTATCGCTAAGTCCAAATTTTTATACAACTCGTCTCGACACAAAGGGTTGGTTAATGAAAATATCTCGGACCGCAAAAGTACCAATATTACTTTTAAAAAATAGCCATCACTAGTAAAATCTAAGTTATGCTCAATAGCAAAAATTATTGGAGAGATTTTAACGTCATACTTTCCTCGCCAGGCCAGTGCAAATGTCATGGATCACAAACACCAAGGAAATTACCCTAAAAAGTGCGACAGGAAAACTGCACTTTAAAAGGAGGGTCATTGGTGGTTAACTTGTTGGCCACCAACCAAATGTGGATGTTCCCCCCCCCCCCCTGGTCTCTCCATATTTGCACGCATTTTTCTCCTTCCCCAAGTGAGCCGAGCCTAAGGAAAATTTATTTCATGTCTTGCCTTCATCTCCTTGAAAGCATTCATGTCAGAGGTCATCTCCAATCCTCCGTTGACGCTTATTTTGTTTCCTCCTGAAAGGCAAAAGAGAGACAGGTCCTCTGAGAAATCTATCAGCTGATAAGTAAACAGGATGATGAGGCGAGAAACATCCAGGAGAAACGTGGCAGATTTTCTCTCTCTTTCCTCCTCGTCCCTCGAATATTTTATCGCCCAAAATGCGCATGAGGAAAACGGAGCCAGACGCGATCGTTCACACGGGTCCCTAGGAGAGGTATATAGACACCCTCTGGGCTCATTGTCGCATTCTGCCACGAGTGCTTCCCGGTGCCCCACAGCTTTTCCACTTCGCTTATGGGACACATTTAACACATATTTCGCCTACCATGAATTAGCCAATATCACTCGCTTTATCTCCTTAACAATTTCTCAAAAGGAACTCTCAGTTTTCTCTTTCTCATTTTCTTTTTGCAGGCCGAGGCTAGGTAATTGAGAAAGCAGTGCAGCAAAATGAGGAGCATCGCAAGTCTCGTGTTGCTCGCTTTAATCGCAACGACAGAGTGCGGTTTCAACCAAGTAAGTGAAACGCGATTCTTCCCTCTGTAGTCGTTGTTTTTGCAGAGAAAAAGGGAAGTCAGAAAATGCCGCATGCGGAATGATTTGCCGATAGTCTTGGGGCAAGTGACCCACCCCCCCCCCCCTTTTCTGGATCTGATTCTTCCCACGATTCCGACAGCGAATTCGCAATTTCGCACGTTCAACTGTAAGAGAGGATTTCCTACCCGAAATACCCATAGGACCCATCCATCGAAGTTTACATTCTCCCTCGGCGCCTTGATTAGTTCTCAGACCATATCCTCAGATATGAACCTTCGTGAATTCAAGGGGAAAAAGTCGATAAGCATTGACGAGATCACGTGACTGCCATTTTTCCCTCTTGAACGGCAGGTTCCTGATGTTCGGGCTTTCTTCAATGAATTAAACATCCAAAATGGTCGTAGAATTACAATGAACCGCAGAGACCATCCATTTGCAATTTTCCCGATGTTTATCAAACTATTAGATTTTTATTTTATATCATATTTAATTGCCGTAGCGGCCTGAATGATACATCTCACTTCTCGTCGCGATTGGTCCTGATCATAAAAAACTTTTAGAGACTCTCAAGCAATTCCATCTCTGACCTGGGGATTGCGACGAACTTGGAGGCGCTGATGTCGACCTTGGAGGAGATGATCTCGGCAAAAACCCAAGAATTGGCTGATGGCATGGAAAAACTGAGGCACGAAAACGAAGAACTCAAGCTCAAACTGAAGCACGAAACGGAAAAACTGAAATTTCAGCAGACAGAACAGGCAGCGGACATGCAGCGGCGAGAGAACACCGTCGAAGAAAGACTGCTCTACTTGGAGGCTGTCTCCCGGCAAATAAGCAAGTCTTGCAGCTGATTTAAAAAAAAATGTCATTAATCGAAGCGCTCTTTCGAGTCTGTGACATGCAACGACCTCACCTGGCCTGCCGCAGCTCCTCCATCGTGTCAGACCCTGGCTGACCTGGGGGTGACCCACACGGGAACCTACCTGGTGGACCCAGATGGCGTTTTCATCGGCGATCCGCCCATTCAAGTGCTCTGCGACATGGAAACGGGTCCGTGTAGGAAAAAAAAGAAACAATGATGTCAATAACCTTGAGAATCAGTGGCTTCTGTCTTCGTTTAATATTTGCCTTCACGTTCTAACTTTCCTGCGATCCTGCAAGAAATTCAACACGTAAATGAAGCAACCTTTCATGATTGTATAATATTTGAAAGTACCTTTCTCCCACTGTTGAGCCTATGTAGACATTCACGCGACCAATGCTCCGTTTCTCCGAAGATCCGGTGTCCACCGTTGTTCTGCACGACTCGATGGGAAATACGGAGATAGATCATTGTGCAGATCCTGGCTGCTACAGACGTGTCGTTGGCTACGAGGCAACAATGAAGCAGATGGTGGCGCTCATCGATCAATCGGAGTCGTGCCAACAGCAAATACGAGTGAGCCCCACTATTTTCGCTTCGTCCTTTTAGCTCGATCGAGGGCCACAAATACCCATTCGAGCGGGTTTTTTGTTAAAATATGATAATAGACTCCTTTTTCTTAAAATATATATTTTTATTTATATATTCTTGGCAGTTGAGACTCAGCCTAGACTATTCTCCCTTACAGTACGACTGCTTCGCCACGGCCCTGAGTTCAGGTGACACACACTACGCATGGTGGTTGGACCGCCACGACGATGCTCAGTATTACTGGGACGGAGCGAACGCAGGAGAACACGTGTGCAATTGCGGCCTCTCCGACGACTGCGTCGACTCCGCCATGCCTTGCAATTGCGATGCAGAAGCCCCACAATGGGAATCCGACTCGGGAGCGATCACGAACGGAACAGCACTGCCTATAACCGAATTGCGCTTCGGCGGACTACAATTCGACGGTCAGATGGCGAATTACACACTGGGCGGATTGACTTGTAAAGGGAAAGCTCCGCCCCCGGGAAACCCAGCAGAATCTTGCTCGACTCTCCGTCAAGCTGGAAACACTGGGACGGGTTATCACCTGATCACCAACAAGGAAGGGCGGTTTGACGTCGTTCTGTGCAGAATGGATTTGGAAGAGACTGACTCGGAGTTTCAGATCATGACCAGTGCGCGTATTGCAGAAGAAGTCGTTTATTTCGATACGATTGGAGCATCGGGAAGTGTAGACAGCGTAATTCACTTCAGCGGGACTGAAGTGAACATAGGGGGGGCGATGAATGCGAGCACCGGAGTTTTTACGGCACCGATCGATGGCATCTATGTTTTTCATTTTCATACGTATATGTGGTTTACCCACCTCAGGCTTAGTTTCCGAAAAAATGGAAACGAGAAAGCATTCATAAATTCTGATGATTATTTTAATGGACAATTCTGGGATCATGGTCAGATGCCTGGCCAGTCTTTTATGCTCCATCTTCTGAAGGGCGACAGAGTCGATGTCTACTTGGTGACTGGGGAATTACGTGCTTACACTCATTTCGTTGGTTATTTGTTATATCCCATGTGATAAATACAATTTAAGAATGCATTATGACGCTCATAGTTCACATTTTTCATCAATGTTCACTGGTTGCCTTCCTTTTTAATCCATACCTCGGCCAGGTTCTCTTAATCAAGAGTCAAGAGAGTTAGTGATATCAAGAGGCGATTTCGCCCATTTCGTTATCACGTGTCGAGGTAGAGCGTTCCTTAATTTTAGGGTCGGCCTAACCCTCTTCAAGCTAAATATTTTTGTATTTTTATTTTGTTCTGTTTTTGTATTTTTTTTTGACTATTCTAGTTTCTTACTGTCTAGTACCTAACGTCAACAATGCCTCTCACCTTTTTGCCTGTCCATGAAAGCATCGAATGCTGCAAATGCTCTTATGCTGCGAAGGCGAATGGGTTTGTTCGGCGGGAAAAACACTTATACAATATGCATACCACGCAATAAAGACTTAAACCGGCATGAAATTGCAATATTTTCTTTTTTGAACCCGTCCCCCTCTCCCACTGTTTATTATGAACAGTTTTTAATTGATGACAGGAATTCACTTGAATTTATCTTGGAAGATACATTTCAGATATATCAAGAGTGATCATATAATGGAATGATTACTTTTTAAGCACATTATATACGTCTTAAGCACAATTGTGTTATCTTTGTGTTGAAGGGGGGAGGGGGGGTTAAAGAAGACTTGAATCGCGCTGGACATGATGACTTTTCGTCTTTGCATGCCGCGAGGGATGAGGAGAGAAGACGTCCTTGACGTCCGAAGATGTTAATCCACACGTGGGTTTAGTACATTTCGCTCAGAAGTGAAATCCCAAGGAGAACAGATTGCACGTGCCTCCCAAAAGAATTCTTGCTGGAATTCAAAGATTTGTTGAAGTAAGCTTAAGGCGTCCAATGAAAGCTTCGAGTTTCCAGGAAAAGGAAAATAGAAAAGAGCGTGAAGGTAAGGAGCCTTTCGTTTGGGAGAGATGGAATGGGATCGTGAGTCGCCTCCATACCCCATGCAGACCATGCCCCATGCGTCACAGTGACGTCAGAACGTGATGGCCCTGAAGCCCAACAGCGCGCCATGTGAGTGGCCAGGCGTGTTCGCGAGGTACGGGTCCGATGTAAATGAATGATTCCATCATACGAACCGATTCATGCACAAAAACGCTTCTAATACGCCTTCTATCGAAGTTTACATTATCCCTCGGCGCCTTGATTAGTTCTTAGAACAGGCCCGCACGTTTCGCACGAAGTCGATTCCAATGCAATAAGTACGTCTAACGTTATATTTGGGGCAAGCCTGATGTTCCTCAGGCCGAGTGATAGGCTAGGCCTGGACTAACAGACGGTCTCTCAAGCTTCTTTTCTACTTTGGCATTTCTTTGCTGCTCTATAGACTGTTGCTAGGCAGCAGGGTCAACTGGAATCCCAGTAGAAATGCATTTTTTATTGTCGCCACTCACAAGTTTCTTTTATTGATCTATCTCTCGTACTAGGGGCACTTCGAAGCATCATGGTGATGAACACCTTTTCGCACTAAAGAAAAAGAAAAATGAGTGGAAACAGACATGGATGAGTCATGTGGTAATGCCCTATGCCATTTCATGCCCTTTTTTCCTCTAAATTTAAATTAGATTCTCACTTTGAACTCTTCAGGCCTAAAATGTTGTAGCATTTAGATGATGTTCCTTTAAGAATGCATGAACTCTCATGGGTGAAAAAGATCACTTTACCTTCAGGCCCTTTCTCTTACCATTTCTTTTTGCATTCAAGGAGCTCCAAAAAAATATTCCTAAGGATATTGCCAACTGGAAAAATATACTTTACTCATTTGGTCTCTGGTTCTTGTAACATTAAAATCCAGAAGAGGATGATGAGATTGAACGTATAATATAAAGAATTCTTTGTAGCATCTTGGAATTCCTTCCTTGGAATCACGACTGCATGTTGGACTCTGGCATACTAATATGAGACTGTGCCACTGGGTGCATATTACATTTACCACATTCTTACCTGATATCACATTTGCTTGTGCTGAGGTTGTTCTATGAGCCTGGTTTTCCATTTTAAATTTAGTCCTAAAAGTGTCTGCTAATATTGTAATTTAAAGACATGTAAATCCAGAAATTTATATCAAGGCAATATAGATGTGAAGAGTATCATGGTGATCATTTAGCCTAACCTGAAGTCAGTCATTTCTTTTCTCAATCAGGTTTTGCTTTTATCCTACAATAAGCATTCTAAAGCTTTTCTAAAGCCTTCATCATCTGCTGCATTGCATGAGTTTCTTGGAATCATCAGACCCATGCTTTCAACTTGATGGTATTCCAGTATGTAATGCATCCTGTCGACAAATTGTGACCAAACTGTGACCATACCATAGCTGCAATAACATGAAAGAAATATTTTCCCTTGAGGACTGAAATAATTCAGCATTCAAATTCATAATGGGTGAGATATGGTGCTTGGCCATCTCTGTGCATCAATGTTGCTTTTTGCTTGCATCAGACACATATGCAAGAGGACCATCCTTCCACCATCCTTACACAAGTGTCTTCATCAAGTAAAAAATTCCAAATCAAGTGTAAAACTATCGACAACCACCATTTATGTGTCTGTTTGGTCTGTAATGAGCATCTTATTTCTGACTTGCCTAATAGTAAATGGGATGTACTTCTTATTGACCTTCTTCCCCTTGTATGAAAGTGCCTACAAGTTGTTCAACTTCTGCATACCTTTCTGGAATAGTTAATCAGAGTTGGGAAACAGAGGGGGGGTATGTGGTTTTCGTTGTTGGATGGGAATGGGAATCTCTGCTAGTATTCAAACTGTTCTTTTATCTGTTTCATTATTGAGAAACTGACTAAATGAAAATAGGCACTAAATCTAATCCTATCTTTCAGGCAATGAAATTATCATCAATAGAAGAAATGCCATTTGGAGTGGTGCTTATAGGTGAATTTCCTGTTTCGCCTTCCATACAGGGTGTGATTCCACTGGCAGCCCAGGCAAGGTGATCGATATTGATGAGAGCTGCTTTTGGTGAGTATTCATTCCTTCATTCAGTCATTTATGGGTATGATGAAAATCACACAAGAAGCTGCATGGTCCTACTGGCTTCTCCATGACAGCTGGAGGAAGGACAGCATAGAATAAATGTTAGAGAATGCTTCATCTCATGAAAATTATTAGAACCATGTTATAAGACCTTCATTGCCACAGGTGGTTTGATACCTCGAGTGAGTGTTCGGAACACTATCGATCGTGCCGCATGGAAGAGGCAGGCAGGTGTTCATCCCATCATCAGGTACCACATCTCTTCCAGAAGCACCATTTGTTTAGAGAAGTGCCTATAGAGACTTTAGCAAAAATGACTGCATTGAAGGGAATATGAGTCACTCACAGCATCAATCAGACAATGAAAGATGTTCATTGCACTCTTCCTTTGCTGCTGCCTGTGGAATAATGGGCTTATCTCTTGAGATCAAGTGCTGATGCCACTACTAAATGGAACGAGGTAAAGTGGAAAGCACTGAGTAGAGGATCCTTAGTAGGAGTTTTATGGGGGTGGGGGAGGAGCTGAGACAATATTGTACTTCATTCCATTCATGAAGATTAGATTGCAGTAATGGGTAGGATGAGTCCCTGCAGGTACTACAACATAATTCATTCACAGGGGGCAAAAACAGTATCTGGTGATGAAGGTATCACCATCAAGGATGCCCACACACCTGTCTAGGCTTGTCATAATTAGTGCATGTTGAGCTATTGAGCTCTAAACATTTGGACTGAACTTATTGTTACTAGACTAGACTAGTCTAGACTGATCCAGTGTGCAGGCACCCTAACTCCCATGAGATGAGCAGAGCATGTAAACTCTGGTCCCATGTCCTCTACAAGGTAGGATCAAAAGTTCTCACACCTTAAAATATATTGTGTGCATGACAAACTTTCCAGTTTTATTCCACTTCAAAATTTTCAACATTGCCATCCTTAGCCTACATTAACATCTTTGATTGCTTTACTAGTTTCATGATCCCAGCTGGAATTCATTTTTTAGGAGGAACTTTTCCCATGCATACAACTGATACTAGGGCAGTTCTTACACCTTTTTTTCCCCCATGTAGTAAATGTATAGTTTTGAAAGAAAGATGTCAGATTGCACAAATTATCAGTATTAGTTAATGAAGTAGAATTCCAAGCCAAGGTCTATTGTTGCTGCGGAGAAGACATGGACATTTCGAGCATGAGATTGTATTGTCACACTATACCTTTGGATATGAGGACACCTTGCACTTCAATGTGCCTCATTTAATCCTGCTGTGCAACATTGGTTGCTATTGCAGCACCTAAGGACTGCCCTCGTATCCGCTTTGACACTTTTGCTGCCGTACGTGACACTTTGTGTCATGCCACCAGCTTGCTGCTGCTGCCTTGGCTGTGAAAGTGTTAGGCCAGTAGTAAAAGTTAATCCCATCTGTTTCTGGAATTAAGAAATCAGCAGAGCAATAGGAAAAGTATGCATTGGTTAAGGGTAGTTATGCAAAAAAGTTGAAAGTGGAATAGTTTGAAAAGTTTCAGCTATTGTTTCAGCTATTTTTTTGGATGTTTTTGAATGTCTAGGCGCTCTTTACCCTCCCTCCACTCCCTTGTGGAAAGCATGAGACCAAACTTAATGTGCTCTCTAGCCACCTCACAGAGGGATGTCAATGATACCCTCCATTGCAAGGCACCATTCTTGGACTTTGTGGAAGAAGCACACCCTCAGAACTGGCAGTGACTCTATCTACCTATTTATGCAGTCAAAATCTTATCTACTGGTTTAGGTACAGCACAGTCTGTTTAAAATGAATGAATGGGTGTAGGTGATGTCACTGGGAATTGGACCAGTTGGCTTTCTTCCTGCTGAAAGCTGAATTGGTCAAAAGACAACAGCACATGAAGTTCTCCTTGGGGGATTCCCCATGACAAGTGCGATCTATGCACCCTGATGAAAGGAATGGAAAGTACTGTACATCATTGAAAAATGAGAAGGAAGCAATTATAGGCTCTTTCATTTCATATTAGGTCTACTTAACTTTCACTCTATTTGCTCTTATTTTGGACAGTCTGTTCCATGGAGTACCATGGTGACATGGTGTCATGTTGTCATTTATGCTGTTTTTTACTTTGTTACCAAAGAATGGTAGAATCACTTCCAAATACACAGGTAGATGACTAGTTTGTAGCAGTATATACACAGCTAACCTCTGCATTCTATCTGGCTGTACATTTGAGCTACGAAGCTGGTCCAAACATTGTGCAAAGGTTGATGTCCACCAGATGAAGACTGGACATCCTAGGTGTCCACAAATACAAGTCAATGAATCTATTTGAGTCTCATAGGCTAAGCATCCCTAATGTGAACCTGGACTTGTGTCAATTGTTCAGAGAGTACTTTTGGAGGTGATTGACCCATCTCACAGAGCCATGGAACCCTGTGCATACAAATCAGGATCTGTCTTCACCTTTTTGCTTCAGCTCAATTCTGTTAGAGCTTCTCAGGTTTTGACTTGCATCATTCACCATCCAGGGTCAAGAATCCAATTTCACCCATACTATTATTAGCCTAATATTTCTCCAATGTCTACAATTTGCTTATGCTTCAAAATTCCCAGTATGATGTATTGAGTTCATCCATGATACATATAAATAATCCTCAGCAACTGCTCCATATTTGAAGCATCAAGCCAAACTTCTTTAAGAAACCTTTCTCTGTGACAAATGAGAAGTGGCAAGTTTTCCTTTGAAACTGCTTGATCTCTCTATTTGGTCTTTCTGGACCACCCTTTTTTTTTCTCTCTCTCTTTATAGTTTGTGAAGCTATATTATTTAAGAATTCCTGAAATCTCTTGTCAAGTGTACCATTAGTGATCTTTGCATCAGTAGTACTTGTCCACTTCTGTCAGTTTTATCTTCAATTACTTTCGGACTGAAATGCACTTTAACACTTTCGCTGCCATACAACCCGCCGGCGGGTTGTAAGGGCTCTCTCCTCCTAGGCCATACGACCCGCTGGCGGGTTGTACGTTCTCTCTTCTCCTGGGTCATACGAGCCGCCGGCGGGTCGTACAGGTCCTTTCTACCAGATCATACGACCTGCGACAGGGTGGTTTGCATTGCTTTACATGATACGTTCTATTGACCTCTTCCTTTCATCTTATGAATTTTATCGTCGCCTTCTGACGAGGTCAATTTTAAATCAAATTGACGGTGTTTCCCTTCTCATTTCTCTTTTACAATGCATTCAATATAAGTATATCTCCGTATAAGGGTAAAGTGGAAATGACTTTTTCTTAATTTCTGCGCATTGGGCATATTACGGGAGTCTTTATATATAGTACAGTATGTACGTGGACATATCAAAAAGGTCAAGAACCGGTTTTCATTTGAGCAAACTATGTGCAGTCTCCCCATTGGCAGTCACATGCCTGTTCACTCAGAAAATTTGACCAATTCGATTAAATCTGTCATGACTCAAGAGTAGATGGGCAAAAGTGCACATACTGTACTTCAACAGCTCTTGAAGAACCTCGTCAACAAGGTATCCCTACATTTTCACGTCAATTCGCTGAAGAATTTATCGGTTTAAAAAAATGTTCAAGTTGCTTAATTTGTTCCACTCAACCCTCCAGTTCAACCTGACTTGCAACACACATTTCCTTTCGTTTGTAAAGAGCTTAGAACAGACTGTAACCCATTCTTGGCAAATTAGTCCTATGCGTTGGTCAAGTTGCAAGTTGATCGACAAGCGCCTATGTCGTCGAAGCAGCGGCCATTCATCCAAGGCACCTCATTTTTGGAATCAGCCTGAAGTCGTAAGGTTCACAGTCCAAGGAATACAAAAAATGTGGGAACAATGGCACTCCAAGATTGGTTAGAAATTAAATACGGTACGACATAGGTACCGTTTGATTGCCGACAGTCATTGCGGACAAGCTCAGTTTCGTCATTACGGCTTGTTGATTGCCGCCCATGCATTCATCATTTCCAGTGGATCCCCACCTTTCACGGAATCGCTTGTGTCATGCACACCAGAATTAGGAAGATTACTTTGGCCTCAGGGGAACTGCCTCCAAATAATGGCTTGGCAGCGAAAGTGTTAAGCAAAATTGTGGACATTATTGATTTGGTATAGGTGCCAATTTTTCTCATATTACATATCTTCATTGCAAAAAGTGCAAAGAAACTAAGTTTTGGAGTATGTGGCCTATTCTCTGGTCATAGATTTGGCAGCTAAGATTGTCAGATGTGTTTCACATAGATAAGGTATGAACTCATGTAATCAGTGTTTATCTGTTATTGAACCTTATTTGCATGAGCTCACAGCCTAGGTATGAGTTGTTATGCATGTCCAAAATCCTAGCATCCTTTTGCAGCTTCACTCAAAAGTGTACATTCTACTTCATTAAAATACTCTTTGAGATCAACTCCTCAAAATGGGAACTTAGCTCTTGAAAAATCTATTAAAAAGTGTTGTTACTAATTATAAAAATTCAATGAATTTTCGAAGAAATTTTTTCTTGAAATGTGAGAACCACAACAATCAGGCAACATTGACATGTAAACCTTCACCATACCATGAACAATATGTTTGTACATCTTAATTTAGAGCTCTGCATGTACTTTTTCTTTCATGCAGACATTGTCAAAGCATATACTTTTTAAATGACAGCTGTGCTATCCCTTCACAGATGGTACTATGGCTTCCTCAAATGTCGATGCTCCACTGCTGTTGGAAATACAAAGTCTCCATGTAAGAAGGAGGAGAGTGATAGAGCTTAAAGGACAGTGGATCCATTGCCGGTGTGCCTAGATGACTGCCTTTTTTGGTCCTATCACAATGAAGGTCTGTATTGCCTTCCTCATTTTCTGCCCTTTTGCATGAAAACTGTTACATACATATATTTTAATCAAGGGGTGGAAAATGTTATCCAGGATGCCAAAAAACAAGGGGTAACATGTGTACACTCCGTAAATACTGGAGAGATAAAAAGTTGTTAGAGGTACTACGACGGATGTAAAAAGGGTCGGACGGTCCCCAAAACCTTCGGTCAACGTACCCTATATAATGGGTGGCATGCAGAACTGCAGAATATTCTCATGCACTTCTCAACCAGTACAGAATGTCTTTGCACCCAGCAATCCTCTAAGTGACCTGAACATGTGAAAGTCACTTGATGTGAGATTGGGATCGTTTGAGGATAGGTTAGCAGCTCCCACCCCAATTCAAATGTGTTGTGTTTCCTTCCCCTGTATGGGGACACTCATTGTGCTACTGAAGGGGTATGCCTTTTGCTGAGCAAACCATGAGAGAACATTTAAGAAAGAACCTACACAAGGAAGTCATTATAACTCGACAACGGAACGTACGTAACGGACAGGTTCACCATTTTTGAATCGTGCCCATCGTGGTTCGAACAGGGTTTGCTACGTACGCGTGACTTTGCTTGGTATTGGTTGTGTTGTGAACTTCATAGACTTGTGAGATGCTTTTGGCTTCTATTGCTATTATGCCTTTTTATCATGACATCTATTTTTTAAATTATCTTATCATGGATCACTATTCTCTGCAGGGTGTCGTCACCTTTTTCCCTGTTTTGATCAAAATGACCTTGGCTCACTACCATGTCATGATTCTTCTATTTGAAGCTCAACTGCCTTGGCACCCTTCTGGTGCCAACTTCACAAACTTGAAGTGCTCATGAACCAAGGTTTCCTCAGTCCCAGTGTTAATGTCCATTAAAACTACAATTTCACATGTAGTGACATGTTTGTTGGCAATGATGCAGTTCTCCATATTCAAGAGGTGTACATCAGTCATGACAGTACAAGACCTACCACCTCCAGGTTGTATTGGCCCTTCCCAGAGGCATGCACACCATTCAACCTTGCTTAATGGGGACAGATTAATCTCCAAACACTGTTGAGAGTCATCTGTAATTATTTGAATTGATAGTGAATATCTGGGATTGGTGGTACCTTCTGCTATGAGGAACTTGACACCACTCTGCATATGTTTGCACTATCTTGACCGATCCATAAGCATACAGGTACCTCGCATTAGTACAAGTCAGAAAAAAAAAAGAAATTGTGTCCTGGATTACACATTGCACTCCATGTAATTAATGTTGTTACCAACCAATGATAAATATATGTATAGGAAGTTTTTATTGCATCCTAGTTTTTTTTTCAGATTGATGAAAATGGCTTCATGATGGATCAGAGACTCCAATTGATGCCATCAAACAACACACCATTGATTCCTTTTGAAAGTCTCTCTGATGTTGCTGTGAGGTCAGGTTTTTGCATGGTAATGCAAATTTTTTGAGTTACATGCAAAGGGACACAAGCTTGCAGGTGCCAATCATTTATGAGAACACTACCACCAGGTACTCATGCAGACTACAGCTGTCCATGAGGATGATCTCACAAGCTAGTAGACTTGACATGAGTGCACTACTCTGTGTAAATCTGCCCTCAGGAGGGTAGTTCTGCTTCAGCCAATATGCTCTGAATGCACCAGTTTTCAGTTATTTGCCAATGTTGGTACGGTCTTGGTGTACCAGGGCAAGATGAGTATTTGCAGTTTTTTACTTCCTATTTGTCTGCAAAACCCTTCTGTTTGCTTGACAAAAGAGTATGGTGGACTTCAACCTCGCCTGTGCAAGGTTCGAAAGACCACGGCAAGTCGCTTGAAGTCGTTGGATGATCTTTGGGACCTGGATTTCTGTGCAATTGAGGAATCTGCAGCTTGCACCCTCTCATGCTCAAATACCTTTCTCCAATTTTGGATTCAAGGTCTAGTTGGTTTTATGTAAGCTGGTGTTATGAATTTATTGGCAAAGGAAAATGAATATCATGTTTTCTGCAGAGAGGGTTTTTGCAGTATCCTATTGAAAGCAAAAACAGCAACTCAATGGCTGCATTTCAATGAACTGGCATTTAGGTATTGATTCTCTACCTCTTAATGGTCTTTCTCTGGATTATAGGAAGATCAAGTCAATATGAATAGCCAAATAGCTTTTGTAGTGCTTTTTGCTTGAATTGAAAGTTTGCTGTGACAAAGGTGTCCCTCCCCCAATACTCTCTCCCAATCCTATCTTTCTTGTCTCCATGGCTTGTGCTAATTTTTTTTTTACTTCCTGTCATCACTTGAGCTTCTATCCAGCCATTGCATGGATATTCTTTCTTCCCTATGAAAGGAATTAGGGATGGGACCAATATGGCTTCAGTTACTTGCCATAGGCCAAAATTCGCTATCTACCATATCAGAAGCGGGCATCTTGCACCCAACTGATTGCTAACTTTAATTAAAAGCTTCATCTAAGCAATGACTTTACTGAATGACAGGCAAAAGTGCAAGATCATGCCTAATGGCCATGTTTGCTAAGTTCCCCCATTTCATCCTTGAATCATCACCCAAGAGAGCACAGATCCATGGTCCAAACTTACAGTGAGAGCAGGAGTCAGAATTTCTCCATTATCTCCACAGGACATTAGTGCAGGCATGCTTTCTTGCACAAATATAACATTTTCATTGCATTTTAACTGTTCAGCATTTTACATCACAGGAAGAGGGTTTTTAATTTCGGCTAAGTAATCCCAGAAATTGCAAGAAATTCTGTATCCTGCACAGGTTTGCTTATTTTACACTCCAGAATATGATCCATTTTTTATTTTTTTAGATTGATTTTGGAAAGAGATCAGTGGAGAATATGAGTGCCATACGACATTCCAAGGCGTACTCTTTTCAAGCCGTACATCAACATGTACGGCTGTCATGTCATGTCATGCCATTAATTTTAATGCATGAATGTAAGAATGCAAATGACAATGTTAGCTGAGTAGAAGCCTGAAAATTCCAAAGGTTTAAAATACTGTGACTATTGAACATTCAGTTCAACATTGAAAAGTGAAGTTAATATTTTCCGTAATTTCTCTGCTGGATATTCAAGCATCTTACAATGATGTGACTCAGTTTGAGTGATTTTTTCCTAAAACACCCCTTAGCCTGATTTCAGATCATGGCAATGGGTGTCTGCAACATTGTGTCCAAGCTGGCAAAACAGTCATGAAAGAAAAGGAAAGAGACACTAATAAGTACAAACTTCCAAAAATGTGTGCACCCATTTTGGCCTGCAGAGATAAGAATTACCACAGTATTGTAGTTAGACTCACTTACTTAAATAGCCTGTTCTGTTTTGTTTCTTTTCTATGTTTCAGATTTTTCTGTTTTTGCAATGTGGCATATTCTAATTTGGATGGAATGGCTCTGGATAGCATTATGCCATATGGCATCTTGCACATTTCATGGAATAATCATTTAGATGCAGGAAATACGACACTCGCAACTGAAAGATTCGCCTTATTTACACCCATATTGTGAAATCAGTCAGTTCTGAAACATAGAAAAGAAATGCAACTGATTTGGAGTAGTGCAATCTTGGGGTCTGCCACATCTTTGCTGACCAGGAGAGTGCTCCATTATTGCCACCTTATATTGATTTATCAGCAGCAGCAGCAACCAAGACCTTGATTCAACCAATATGGAATGAAAGGAGAGTGAAACTTTTTTGCAAAAGCACAAACTAGTGGAGTGGTGTGAGCATGTAGTGTAAAAATTTGTGAGCCTGCATGGAATGAATTAAGTGAAGGGCTACAAGGAAGGGATTTTTGCTTTATTTTTTTGTCTCTGTTCACAGTAATCTTCCTTGCACTGCAGGAATTGCAGAATTGCCTCTAACTTTTGCATTGTTTCTTGTTCTCTCTCGCAAGTGTCAATTCCCTGATGTTCATCTCAAATTATACTCTGAGAACTTATTGTGCAGGGAAAACTTTGTCATTAACTAGATGAAGGATGTCAAAGATCCTTTGCATTTTCTTGTAAAAGTGGCTTTTTGTTTAGATGAAGATCATTTCAAGTGAAATTTTCATTTTATTCCTGAATATTTGCATATTTTGATGATGGCTGGTGATAGCAGTGAAGCAGGGAGATGCTATTAGACATACAGTCGTAATTGTTGGTGGTACAGAAGTTAGTTCTCCTTTGCTAGATCAGGGTACTTTGAGAGGATGTTGCAGCATAATATAATCATGACCTTGAGGAATACTTTTTCAGATCTGGCTCCTGGAGTTCCTCATGGATTTCATATTTGGGGAGGAGGATATCCCATCAATGGTCTCACCTGGCAGACTGAAACCTTGAAGACACAGGCTTCAAAGGAAGACTGCTCTCAGATGTCCCTCAATGAAGGTGACCTTATGTCTCTAATCTCTGATCTCCAGAATGAGACTGCTGCTTTGCAGTTCTATAATGGATAGCATCAATGTCCGAAGTCCCCTGTGCAGAATGACATCTCGTGGAAAGGCCCTCTCTACCCAGGATTGTGCCTTGAGTGAATTTTGGTTTCTTCAATCTTGATTCTTTTGCTCCAGTTTTCTGGCTCCATGCCACTTCATCAGAATGCATATAGAATCTCATCCTGACAATAATAGTTAATGTTTAAGTAATGGGGTGGATGTGACAAATGGAATATCCAAGAAAGGTAGAAACACTGGCAAAGTGTGACTGGTGTGGTGTTATGCAATATCCACATGAAATATGTCCAGGGTGGCCACAATGTATCATCACCCCTGCAGCAATTTCTGCAAGTCTTCTTTTTTCAGTTTAATTGAACATGATGTTCAATTAAACTGAAAAAAGAAAACACAAGTGATACAAGCTATTACACTATTGAACAATGTTTTGTTGCCAGTGTCTGTGTTCATGAGAAATCATCACTAACTTCTTCCACTGTCATCCCTATTTGTGGACATATGTGAACTCAGACACTAGCAACAATGCATTGTTTAATGCAGTAAATGCTGTATCACTCGTGATCATGTTCAACTAACTTGAGAAAAAAAAAAGAAGAAAAGGAAAGAGGACATGTAGAAATTGCTTCAGAGGTGACAAGACATTGCAGCCACCCTGTAGAGCTTGCCTAGCCTTTCTTGAAGTGTAAGTGATAGTGACCAGGTTTCAAGATGTTGACGGCCTTTTGATGACTTCTTCATGTGGACACTTTCTTTCTTACTGTACTTCGACAGTATCTGCCTGGCTGAACTAAATTCCACCAAGTGGACTGGTCAAGTTGATGCAACAATTTGGCAGTGTCTTGTCAGGTTTTCCATGTTGCTAAAAATTATGCCACGGTTTTTGCACTCCTCCTTGCATATTTTGTAGATCCAAGACCTGTGTGCTAGAGTTGCTTAACACTTCATAAATATTGACTGCAATTCTGTGTTCATCTGCAATTCATCAGTTCTGTGTTTCACCATGCCCGTCAATGATACATTCCGGATAGGAGCCACTACAGTCCCGAGGTACACTATCATCATGCTGTCATTCAAGTTCAGGTGCTTCAATATAGTTTATTTTTGTTACATACTTCAAGATTTAGTTATCTTTGATACAGCCAGGATAAAGTTGAATGTCATTACCTCATCAATATCATTGCCAGTATTTTTTATATGTAGTTTTGGTTTTTTATGTAACAGGAGTAGGTCATCTACATTCACGTGACTTCAGAATTAATTGTCCTTTATCATGAGACTGAACTGTATAATTTTGTCAGGTTCAGAAGAGTAGCTTGTCTCATTGCCATTGAAAATATGATAAGGCACTAGTAAGTGGTGTTAAGTGTCTTGTGTGGCTCCTATGACACAGGATCGAAACGTACATAGATGTTTATTTCTGAGTGGAGAACTTTGTTTGATGAGACATGTTTGACAAGAGAGACTCCCATGAATACAGCAATTGTAGATGTGGGGTGTTAAGGTACTAAGGGAAGATGAAAATCGACCCCCCTAGAATCAAATTCTGGCTTATAATTATTGTAGAGGACCCCAAGGGAGGGCCTTG
>CAJPEV010001852.1:43043-55654 GCA_905338385.1 Darwinula stevensoni | reverse complement strand
GTGAGATAGGGAGTCAGATGTGACATTTCTCTAGTTAAATAAGGTACGGTGGCTTCGTTGCCATGCGTATCCTTGATTGCATTTGTCCGAATTCCAGCGGGTTCAAATGGGACAACATACGATTTACTTCTGGGAAACCCCATGCACGCCTTTCTGATATTCGTCAGTTTCTTCGATCATGGAAGCAGCATTTTGTGCCCGTTCTACGAGTATGCTAAAAACACCTCATGAGAATCTCAGTAGGAAAACAAATGGGATCCTTGTAAGGTTTTCGTACGGAGTTCTCATGATATTGACCTCACGAAGATTTCGAACGGCGGTCTCACCCCCATTGGCCGCATTGGAGGAACCCGAGACCATTCAGGGAATGTCTCAAGAGTCCTTGATTGTGATTAAAACCTGCCAGAAATTTTCCTCAGTTCTGCTTCTACCATTTTATTCATTCTTATTTGTCACTCCATCCTGAGGACCAAAGTTGTCCAGGTTTTCTCTGAAGAACGTTACTTCATTAGACAAGTATTTTAAAGAATCAAGAAGAAAAATTAAAATATATTTCTTCAAATTCTTAGTAGAATTAATATATAGTCTCCCAGGTCCAGCTTTGCTATGCCGGCATTGCCTGTGTTATGGTAGCTTATTAATTTTGTGCTGTCACCAGTCTGTCAAAAACCTCGGGAAACGGCTAGAGGCTATCAATGGCGGACCTAAGTGTTCCTGGAACTCGTGAGGCATCTTATCAAGATTTCCAAAATCATTCATGCGCGATGCGAGCCCCCTCCACCCAGGAGCGGCGCGCCATTGTCACCCTGAGGGGTAAAAGTGAAATCACCCACTCCCCTCGTGCGAAAGGAAGACGGATGTCATTTAATGACTCTTAAAGATTAAAAGTGTAGCAAGGTTAGACCAGATAACTATATACAGTATGAAAAGTTCATAGGAGATGCTCCAGTGGGGATTAGGGAGAGACTCGCCTCGAAGACGGAGAAAGTGGGATGATTCCCGTCTTCAGATATTCCCAATTTCAATCAAGTAAAAATTTACAATGAGATCCGTCCCATAACATACTAAAGAGACATAAGTTTGAATTTCAAACACACTCACTCTTGATCGATAATAGTCCATGGATTCATTTATTACGGAAATCCTAATCGTATGTATGCAACGTTTGAGGGAGTTCCACTCCGTAGCCTTAGAGGGCGACCTTTCGTCCTAATTCCTACCGACCGGGTAGAATGGGGGATGATTTTCAACTGTACCGGAATGCGGATCGACTCGATAGAACCGATCTAGCTACACATCAGGTGTGTAGGTCGGTTGACAATCAAATGTCCGGTCGGGTGCGAGCTGAAGTTACATGTCCGAGCTACAGTAAACAAAATTAAATTGTACTTCAACAAAACAAAAACTATTTTGTGTTGTTTCAGTTTACATACGTCACTCTTTACCTAATCCTTCTGCTTCTTTTTGCAAGGCCATCACAATTTTATCTGCATTAAACCACTCACCTACCTAACCGTCTCCGAGACGGCCTCAGTAGAAGTGTCCAGTCTGTACTCAACCGTCTGCCAAAGGGGTTCGTGGCTTGTTAGTTAATGGCAGTATCGTTAGATGGCATGATATGCCTTCTTTTAGGTTTTAGTCGTCTCTTTTAGGTTTAGTGCGCGATGAGTAATTTTTCTTGCAAATTAAATAGTGTTTCACAGCAACTCTTAATAAGAAAAAAATGTGCGTATGGGTTAAGTAGCACTGGGCGAACGTTTCTTCGGGAGAGTGTTGGAACCACTGTTAAATAGCGCCTTGAGAGGGATAGTGGTACCCACTATGAGACTTTATAAGTTTTCTAAACAACCAGAAGTCGTTGGAGGCAAGATTAGGAGAGTAAGGAGCATGCGGCAGTCCCTGACATGCCATGACATAGTCCTTCTTTGGCAAAGTCCTAGAGTGATGCTTTTTTAGGCCTTGTTGTTCGCGTCAGATAATATTTGAGGACGTTCGAAGGCTTCTTCAACTGGGGGAGGAGGAATAAGTCGCAGGGGTAGTGATAGTCCGGGATTGACGAATTCCGCACTTACGAATCAGAGATAGGATGGAACATTGTCGTGAAGACCTTAGAAGTACTTCTCTATCGTGGTCTATGTGGTCGTCTTGCTGGACCGGACAAAAAAAAAACAGATGCTCACAGGAATCTCGACTTGCATAATGACGTCCGAATTCAGAAGTATTGTCAATGTGCGATCTGCCAAAATCAGAGCTACGCTTCATAAACTGATCAGAAACTTCATTCTCTGATCAGCAACAACCCGATCTCGAATTCGTGTAAGCTTCAATGCCATAGTCCTCGAGATGGTAACCTATAATTGCGGTTTTTCGAATGATGATGAAAATGATGTAGTCACTACATCTCACGACAGCAATCAATCGGTGGATAGTTTGAGATTATGGAACATGAAGAATTTCCCGAAATGTATCTTTGCCCTACTAAATTCAAGTTGAACTGACTTGCATCTCTATGCATATGTTTGTGATAATTTTGATGGCAATGCATATTTAGGAGCAAAGCTAGCAAATTTGACCCTCTCCTGTTTCCTCCATACATGCCCTCGAGATCTGACAGATGAGACTGATAGGAAGAAAGTCAAAAGATTGGACTTTTCTTTTTGATGGAGGGCATTCGAATGAAAAAGATTTTAGGAAGCGAAGCAGAAAACAGAGATCCATAACAGTCAATTGACAAGGAATTCCCACTACTGTTTTCACTCTCTATCCATATCGTCTGCCCTCGATACCTAATCTGCCAAACAAGCTGAACTACCGAAGAGTCGCCCTGTTCTCTTCTGAATATATTAGTGTCTCTTCTTAGTTTTTGAATATTTTATTCCACAGAATTTTTCTTCATGCCTCATTGCATGTTTTATAATCTGCTTATCTTTACTTTTTAGATATTCTCATAGGAAGGAGTACATCAAGAAGCTTGAACAAGCTGAAAGTGAAACAGCTTTGCTTCGCACATGTTTGGAAGTACAGTCAGTTTGTAATTGTTGCCATGGGGAAAATTTCAACAAAAGATAGTGATCCGTTCCTGAAGAGGTGGGACGTTATTGAGAGCAAAAATTGGATCAAAAGGACACAACTAGAAGTGCCACAAGTAGAACTTCTAAGAACAGAACATCTAAGAACTGCACATCTAAAAACTGCACTTCAATGCCTTCGGAAGAGTCAAGAGGATATAACGAAAGAAAATGAGATCATCCAGTCATTCTTCAAAATCATTTTCAATCTTGGTTTGTCCTGCAGTCCCGATCACACTTTCAAAGACTGGAATCCTGAGCAAAGAGAACTTGCTGAGCAAATTACGATAGCATGTAGTGAGTACGCTTTATCCCTGAAATTATTCATTGAAACATTTTTCCGCCTCAGTTGCGGTAACATCGACTCCTATGTAATTTGTGAAGTGAGATCTGGCATTCAATACTTCACTAAACTCTTCCCACTGGATATCACAAGCGATGAAGGAGGCACTTACCCCCAGGTGATGGCTAAACTGGATAAACAACTGAAAGGATGGAAAAATAGGTGGGAATGTGACATTCTCTCCTCTGAAGTACCTAAAGGCGTTCCAGAGCAACATTGGTGGTGGTTCTAAATCATATCATCATGAAAAATCATGAGTGTGGTGAGAACCATCCTGAAGACCGTCGCAGCGGACAGCTGCAGACGAGGAATATGAAGCGAAGAGGAGGCAGCCAGCGACATCACAGCGAGCAGCAGGCAAACGGCAAAACCGTAGGGCGGGAGGCCACTAGCCCCGGGGTAGAAGGAAAAGAGAATCAGCTACATCCCATGCACGCCAGATGGTCGTGACCCCGCTCGGCAGAACGACCCGGACGAACGTTGACTCTTCTTGAAAGAAAACAAGGACATCCTTATGAACTTCAAATACTTCAAAGGATGAGCGACGATGATCCTGATACCGCATGGAATTATGTGAAATGGCGTTACAACAGGTGCATGACGGGAAAGTCCAGAACACCTGTTTCATGTGACATTCTGGTGGTGAGTTTTTTTTGGGTTGAGGAAGGACTTCGCCTACACAACAGGGCCTCATCAGTCGCTGTTCTTGTGTCGTCCACTCCATGGTTTATGAATGACATTTCCAGTTTCTCCGAACCGAGACACCGACTTCACCACAGCACAGTGTCGAATTGGAGAACGGTACTAATGGGTGGTGTTAGATATATTAGAATCCTCCCGCATAGTTCTCAATCCATACAAAAGTATCACTTCCATAAGTTCTTCTTTTGGCAGTGCTATTTTTACTGAAAGAAACAAAAACTCTATTATTTCCCTATTGGTTCAACACTTTTGACTTGCCCTGTAGAAACGATCTGCCTCAAGGACAGGAAACAAAATATGCTGACGGTTATCTAAAAGAAATCACAGTGGATGCAGAAAGCGAGTTATCAACATGCACCATGCAAAAGGTAGAATTCTCAATGACTTGACATTTTATAGATAACCTTTGAAGGTATTGTTTTGTATTGTATTTTTCATTACATTTTCATTGTATTGAAAATGAGAGTGGTTTTTTGAGTAATAATGTCACCATCGCCATACCTTGTTTTCTCATCTTCAAAGGTACCTTTCTTACCTTCGTCTATTCTCTAAGGGGAATAGACGAAGTCACACGGGCACCTTTTGACGTTGAGACAACTAAGTAAGATGAAGGTGAAGTTACAAGTCCAAGAGTCCTACCCTCATTACCTTGTTACATCACCTTCAAAGATTGCGTACTTTCAGTCTCAAATTTCCCTGCCATTAAGTCCAGTTATATTGATTTCAAATATTACCTCTGCAACTTGTGACACGTAATCACTCAATAAATATATGCGCTTTGATGCGTTGCGCTGTTAGAATTCACCTTTACCTTTCAGCAACGTAAGACTGGCATCAATTTTCCTTTATTAGGAAAAAATGAGTGTCTTCACTCTCATGATGCTTTCTTTCATGACAAAGCTGCCCAAATGCACAAATGTGGAGTGCACAAATATTGCCGCCAAACTAAGGAACTTACCAGTAGTATGTCTCCTGATGTTTCGCGTCATTTTCCAAAAACTTTCTGAAAAGTCAGGGAGGGGCTATAAGCCGTGAAAATGAAAAATCTGGTAAATGTCGTTGAGTATGTTGAAAATGGCATGTGATTGGAGTGCTAACCCTTTCCCGACGAACCAATCAGTCATCTCATGTTATTGGAAACTGCATTATCATTGTGGTGCTGAAATCCCCGAAGTCCCTCTTCCGTACCGTCGGGGTATGATATTGTGACAGATGAGGGTGTCATCGGTAGGGTCGGTTGAATGTCCCGGGTTCGGTGGTGTAGTGGTAGCACACGTGACCGGCAATCAGGAGGCCCGGGTTCAATTCTCTGCCGTTCCCCGACTTCTTTCGGCCACTCATGCCTTCCGTCGTTCGTCTCCCCTTACGAAAATGTCTTATAGGATTCCTATATATTCCTAAAGGATTATATAGGAATCCTATAAGAATCCTATAGGAACCTAAAGGAATCCTATAGGATCCTATATGCCCCATAGTGTTCAGTTTGGGACCTATAGAGTTCCCTATAAAACCTATAGAGTCCCCTATTGAACCTATATATAAAACCCATAGGGTTCCCTATAGGGCCTATAGGGTTCCCTATAGGACCTATAGGTCCCCCTATAGAACCTAAAGGGTTCCCTATAAGGCCTATAGGTTCCCTATAGGACCTGTAGGGTTCCCTATAAAACCCATAGGGTTCCCTATAGGGCCTATAGGGTTCCCTATAGGACCTATAGGACCTATAGGGCTCCCTATAGGGCTTATACGGAACCCTATAGACCTATACGGTTCTGTTTGTAGTTCTCCACTAGGCCACTAGATGGAAGTATAGGGTTCTCACATTTCTCAAAGGGCACAAAAGTGCCCTCCCATTACCCAAGGAACCATCTCTCACAAGAGAGTTTTGTACGTCCTCTAATGTCTCGCCTTGCCTCATTATAGCAATCAATTAACTTTGACAGTTTCTTATTTGTCATGCCCATCTTCCAGATATAATCATGGAGTCCCGTGAATAAATATGCCCTTATTCTTTTTGAAGACCACGTACGAAATTGAGTGGACTCTATCCAAATGGAGTTTCAGTAAACAGACGTGCTCGCAGGTTCTGTCTTCTATTTTCTTGAGGTCGAGAGAAGAATACCACTTCTTTCTATCGAAGGAAGTAGATGTACAATCCAGCGGCACAAGTGGGGCGGGGCCAAAAAGTATGCAGACCCCCGCAGTACTGGTATTAATAATGTATGTGTCCTTACCATGGAAAAACCCCTAATCGGTTTCTTTATTTACACCGAAATGCTGTGCCAATATTAACCCTAGTCGCCTTTTCCGTCGTAATGTCTCGCTTTCGAATCCCAAAATATCCTCCCCAAATCCTATAGGTCAGGAGACCTATAAGCCCCTATAGGGATCCTATAAGATCCTATAGGTTCCTATAGGTTTTTTGTGTTTCGAAAACCTATAGGAAAATCTATAGGTTTCCTATAAGAAATAGCTAAAGGTTCCTATAGGACATTTCCGTAAGGGACGGCAGAGACGATGGGGGGCAATTTCTATCCCTGTTAGAAACGTGAGTTATTTCCGCGGGAGTTCGCGTAAATATCAATGAGATTTTTGCATCAACTCCTTCCGACGATTCATATCTATCGATCTTTCAAAAATATCTTTTGTGATTTTCCACTCACGGGTATCTGGCGACGCATTCCAGTGAGGGTGTTCTCAAGGGTCAGATTTTTCTTTAAAAAATGCACAACTTTCAATAAACTTTCCTTGCAATCTAGAGACTCTTCCCTATCGATCTATCACGATTTCGATTATCGATTCTCTTCCCGATTCTTGCCTTGAAGCAGAGAAAAAAATTTAACAAAAAAACCACGCGGAGTAGTTTCAATTTCGGGCACATTTTGGTACTTTTCTCCAGAATGCTGTGATCAAGGTCAAAGAGATTTGGTGCACAGCTCGACCGAGAGTTCCTCTAAAATTGCATGAATGCTTTTGTCTGTGGTGGATCTGTGGCCGGAGTGGTGGTCGGAATACTTTCCTAAAAATTCGACTATTCCTTGTTATATGGCCTTTAGGTCTTTGACCTTTTGAGTCAGCTTGAATCTCAAACATTCATTCGAAAGCATATTGTCTTAGCTTCCCAAAGACGTTATTTGCGGGTTTCTCTGGCCAACGGTTTCTGAGTTGTCACCGTTTCAATTCGGTTCCTCGTATGGCCATTTAGCGGCAACTTTGGCAGTGACTTTTGGCTAAACTATGGGTTGGAGGTGACTGTGTGACCCCTCTTTGCATTTCCCTAGAGACTTCCTACAACAATTACTTTTCAGATTTCGAATCCCAGACTGCCGATTTTTTCTCTCCTACTACCTTAAAACCTCTATCTCTTAAATAAAACTTATTCCCATGTAGCAGAAAAAAGTATTTTTTATTATAGAAAGACTATTTTATATTTCGTTTACACAGGGTGTCCCAGAAATCCCGCCCCAAGTTTTGTACATTATTATGTCCTTATTTTTTTCTGATGGAAATTAGTTTTATATTGCATTGCATTCGAGAGCTTAAACCTTTCTTAACAACTACTATTAAACCTGACGGTTTGTGATAACTGGTTGTATGGTTTTTTGAAAGAGCAGCTTGCTTCAAAACTCCTAACATCCTTGACCTAATCAATGCCACTTACTTAGTCTTAGTGTCCGTTCAAAATGGGGGCAAGCTTTCTGGGATACAGAGTTTAAAAACAGGGATTCAATATTTTTTGCCAGTGAAATTGGTTTCCATTCTGATCATGGCACATACGGCATCACCAAAGAAAGTCATTCACCGCTCTCTGGCACATGTCCAAGCTTATAGTATGAAGTTTAGTTTTAATATATAAGTTTGGCGCTGATGAGGTCAGGGATATTAGGGATTTTGTAGCATACACCTTTTTCAAAAATAACCCCGACCAGAAATCACAAACCGTGAAGATTAGCAGCAAGTGTTGAGAAAGGTCTAGGCTTTCTAATGACACAAAACCCATTTCCATAAAAAAGACATAATAATGTAAGAAACTAGGGGAGGGGTCTCCAGGACACTCTTTTTTTGTAACCTCAGAAGGGATGATTATGTACGAGGTATATGTGTTTTATGGATACTCATTTATCCAGACGCAAGATTCATAAAACTCACCTAGTTAAATGTTTATTCATATCAATCGAAAAGTATGTAAAGAATTAATCGTATTTAAGATAAACGTCCAATAACCCTTTTAAATGGTGATTCATTGTCATTTAACCGTTCTTTATGATTTATCCTTCCAAAGGTGAAACTCTGAGCCCTTTCTGCTGGCAGTGTCGGATGCACCGTTCGTCCAAGAACGCTGAAAAGCAGCTCAAAAGAGAGTTACCAAAAGGAAGCAGTAGACGATGGCGTGGTGAATGGTAAAGGGGGACGAATTTGGTTGATTCTTGCCACATGAATGGCAACTAATTAAACATGTCAAGCATAAGTCATTTCATCGCATCCTTGAAACAGAGATGTTTTGCTCTTATTGATTCAGATGGAGATCGAATCAATCAGTGATTATTATTTCCGTGGAATAGTGTATGGGGGATGAGTGGAAAGTATTTTTTCCCGAAATCCATTGCTTCCAACAGTAGAAATTCACCAAATTTTAAGATAAATATTTTGCACTCCGCTGACCAGTTCAGCTCTCCTACTTGATGCTCAAGGAAAATAACGATTATTTTCGTATTCAAAAAAGATTCCGAGTGATATTCATAGTAATAATTAACCAAGGACTCAATGAAAATCACAACGTCCAACATTGATATTAGAATTGAAAATAGCAATCTTATGCTCAATGATGAGCTCTCTGTGTCTCTTAGGCGGCTGCTGAATATGAGAACCGATCTAAGGGAATGTTTATTCATCGCTCTGGAGGATTTTAAGAACAAAGGAAATTGTTGGGAAAAAACAACACGAAACTCTCAGGACATATTCTTGCATTTGATAAGTTCTTTAGGGGAGAGACTACGCTTTGAGTCACAACGCAACAAAGCCTTAGATGAATTTAAGAATAAATTGAACCGGCTCCAATATCAGATGGTGACCTCTAATTGGAGAGGAATATATGATAAAGACCTCACAAGCTTGGAGCGCGACAGGATCATTGATATCCTAAATTCATCGGAAAATGTCATTAGTGGTAATGAAGTGCTGCTCGGGAGGTGTGTTGACTTCGCAATGAAGAAAGATCCAAATGATGTGACTGTATTTGCCGACTACTTTGAGTTTGGCATCGAATGTCATAGTAGAGACTACGATGAGACAAGACGGCAACTTGCTAGATTTCGTGTTGAACACAAGAGAAACCGGTTAGTGCCCATGCGCCTATTCGAGCAACGTTTTGGCATTGAAAAAGAGTCACACGAAACGCTAGCAGACGTCGACGAAACGGGCTCTGATGAATATATATTGCAGTGTCTCCAAGAAAAAACTATTGACTTGAATGATATCTTACTGCGCTACAAGCAAGACCATCCAGATCTAAAAAACGTTATTGGAAGTGAAGGCATGGAACCCAATTTGCCTAAAGAGAAAGCAGAGGAGATCCTGCGTCGTGTGAATCTTAGGTTTCGATCTGAAATAGAAGTGATTTACCATACAATCAAGCATGCCAACAAAGAAATGACACCGGTTCAATATGTTTCAGAAGCTAATAAATTCAAACGACGTGATGGTGTATATTACCATTCCAAATTGACCCAAGAGAGGAGAGAAGGTCAAAACCACTACTTCGGACTTCACCGTGTGCGAGCCCAACCTCATATCTTTGAAGGGAAAAAATGGACGAAGTTTCTGTTTCGAACGTGGCAGGATCGAGACCATCGCCATTATTTTAGAAGGAAATGATAGGGTGTTTCTTTGCACATTCTATACGAACAGTCAGTCAAAAATACAGCCCACGAATTATTAACCTAGCCTTAGTAGCACATGCTTATTGTGGCCTATTTTGACCTTCTTCCTTATTATCTATTGACTTGCAATGGAGGAAATAATGTTTTAAATGCAAAATTGGCTTCATTTTTCAATGTCATGGTCTTCAATAAAACGCCGTGCAGGGTCTGAGAGATCATTGATGGAAAGAAGCGTTTCATTCCAACAAAATGGGCAAATGCTTAATGATCCAGTTAAACTGTGATTCTCTATAGTACATGAGGAATTTAAAGTCCTTTCTCATAGCTGATTATATTTTGTAAGGTAAGTGGTAAAAATGGTTGACGAAGACAAGTACACTCACGAAGAAAAAGTGAAATTAGTTCTTCTCCATGTAGAAGGATTAATTCAGAGACGTGCATGCGAATAATAATTATGCAGTGGTTGAAGGAAACCGTCAGCGAAGAATATAGGAAACGAAGTGGAAGGCCTCGTACGAATACTGGAAAAGAAGCAAGTATGAATCCCTTACGAAAATGTCTTATAGGATTCCTATNCCTTCGCCTTTTCCTTCGTAATGCCTGGATTTCGAAACCGAAAATATCCTCCCCGAGTCCTATAGGTCAGGTGACCTATAAGACCCTATAGGGATCCTATAGGATTCTAAAGGATCCTATAGGTTTTTCGTGTTTCAAAAACCTATAGGAAAGTCTATAGGTTTCCTATAAGAAATAGCTAAAGGTTTCCTATAGGACATTTCCGTAAGGGATGTCCTCGTAAAGATTCAAATAAGTTCAAAATCCATGCAGCTGGAGTGCCGCAGATATCAGAAACTTCGCGAGAACATTGATACGTGCTTCTTCTCCAGCATGACGCTTTGGGTAATTTTTCCTATTCCACGTTCCTGCTTCCTCTTTCGTGTCAATGTTTCTCACAACAATACAACTGTACAAAAATAAATCAGTTCTGAGAACGGACTTTTGATTCACACTGCATTAGAGACAGGATATGGTGAAAGTGAGACACGATGTGACTCCGTTCTGAAGCGCCACTGCTGATCCAATGTGATCACTGATCTTCCAAGTTTCAGAGCATAAGACCGAAACGGACTCCTCGTGATCGAGACATGGCGTAATAATAATTAAGTAGTGGAATAACTTTGAGGCGTGTAATTCCTCGATGTCGGTGGAATACGAATCAGGAGCAATTGGAAGGCAGTAGGGCTATAGTCGCGGAACTTTCGTTTGGATTCTATCATTGAATATAATGAGACATTAGAAGTTTAGGAATTGAGATTTGAGTGTAGTTATACAGTAAGGCATTTCAGTAAAATTAGGTTAAATATAAAACAGATTTATTATAATTTGCTTGAACAACATAGACAGTGCCAGTGTCCAAAGATGGAGTTGCCAAGCAACACCCGACGAAATACAGCAAGAGAACATAATGTCTGATGAATCTATTCAGGGCGTTTGGTCAAAGTTCCCCAGCGCCCAGCGAGTTTCATTAGGTCAGGTCATGATTTCCTGACCTGACTCACTTTCTCTCTCCATGACATGTGACTGGATGAACCCAGATACAGAAATCTTTTCCAATTATATGTCCTCGGAATTTAAGAAAGAGACTGAGAGATTAGGAATTAATTACAGCTTCCTTTACAAGAGCATAATCTGCAAGCAATCAGCCTTAGAGGACATCAAAGTTCTACACACCATCTATACCAGAACTGACGCCTGTCGCCCATGCGTGATGAGCATCTTCCTTCAACACCTCTTCCTGTTCCTCCTGAGGATCAGACGAAGGATCTTCCTTGCCTTCCTCCCGCGGGATTAAATATTCCATACCTTTTCTAATATTTCATTTAGCGGCTCAAACTCTCTAACCATGCTCTGGGAATTCATATTCCCGTATCATTTTGATATCCTGAAGTGAACGCATGTTCCCAAGGATCCATGGAGGAAAAGAAGGAATAGTGTAGGAATAGCATGAGATGGCACTTGAAGTTCGTGGTTTCCTGATTGAATATTTTTTTTAGGAATGAGAGTTTGCAGCGAATTATTAAAACACTGATAACTCATTCTCACCTGATGCACAGGTCATCCTGGTAAGTATTCAGAAAATGTCAGGCACACTTGCTATGTATTGGACCAAGGAGGCTATACAGGGTGGAGCAAAAATTCCTATCCTTTATAGGAATTTGTTGGCGTCATCACTTGAGCTTATTTTGACAACCAATCCTCATCTGTTTCAATGATCACAGCAACTTACCGAGTCAAATCGTAACAAATGTCATACACCAAGTCTGTGGGTATGACCAGTGTCTCTTTCTTGTTAAGAATTGTGCTAGTAAAGGGTCCCCTCGCACAAAATTCCATCGTAGGTGTCGCTATGAGTGGCGCAAAGCCCTCATTCGATGGAATGAGGGCTTTGCGAAGGAGGAAAGGAATGGTAGGAGTCAGGAGTCAGGAGAGTTAGTGACATCAAGAGGCGATTTCGCCCATTTCGATATCACGTGTCGAGGTCGAGCGTTCCTTAATTTTAGGGTAGGCCTAACCCTCTTAAAGCTAAATATTTTTGTATTTTTGTATTTTTTTTTTTTT
>CAJPEV010001852.1:0-40738 GCA_905338385.1 Darwinula stevensoni | reverse complement strand
ATTGATCCCTATTGACACTCCTACTGCTTTAGACTTATACTTTGCAGTACTTCACACTAGTTGTAACCCGGTAAGACTGTACTGTCCTAGTCCTTGTAGTAAAAGGAATACTACGAGTAATGAGCTAATACTTAAAGTAATTAAGCTGATTGATACTGATCTAATGTGAAGTTGGAGGTAGCTATCAGAAAACTTATGAATACTGCTACAAAGTAGCCAGGTAACAACTAACTCACGACTTAGCTGACAGAACCTCGAGAGTATCCTCCAACACGTCCTCACGCTACGAACGCTCGACCAAGACTGTTTCGTGTTGTTCACAGATGATTCTCATTTCTCTCTGTGCTTTAATGACAGTAGTTGCGTACTGACGCCGGTGAGAGAGGTTTGCAAATGCTGCTGTTCAGGAACTTGATCGATTTGACGGAGGCCACACATTGACACCTCCCGACACCATCAGGCGTTGGGAGATGTCAAAGTCATCGGTAGATGTCCTCTGCAGATAATGCATGGAAATCTGACAAAGTGATGCTACAAAAATGAAATCCTGCAACCTGATGTTCTGCATATTTGCGAAGCAATCGACACTAGGCCAACATCCAACATGATAAAGCCGGATCTCTTAGGACTTAGGTAGTAAACAAATTCCTACTGCAGTACCAAGTCGACGGAATGAACTGGCCAGCCGATTCGCCGTTTTTTGGCGTCCCTCGATCATGTTTGGGACCGGCTGGGCAACCATTTTAATCACCGACCGCAAACTCCTCTGATTTCAACATTAATATTCTCTGCTGCAATGGGCCAACATCCCCCAGGTACAGACAGAGGATCACTAGCAGACTGAGAAGCTGCCGAGCATTTCTAAGAGTCATGGCATGATCATACTCGTCACTGAATGCTCAACAATTTGGTTGATTTTCTCTGCGAACATTCTTTTTCTTTTTCTCGCGTCTTTGACCTGCAATTGCTTGTAATGCCAGACTGGTCATAATTTGTAAGAGGGAAATTTGACTCTGCAATCATTCCATTACAAAACGCAAGACTTGCTTTCAATGTTCATTAATATTTATTTTTATTTTAGAAAATAACATGAGTGCCATACTTTTTGTGAATAGTATATAAAGGGTGGGCCAAAAAAGCTGTCATCTTTGGTGAGTTCTCAATCTGATTGTAAACTGTCAATTCTGATTAAATTTGGTAGACACAGGGTGACACAAAATTAATGTCTGTGTGCCGTGTTTCAAATCAAAATTCCAAATATTGATACGTTAAATTACCTTTTCATTTTAAAAAATGTGTTAATTTTTTCTTTAAACTTACAATTTCTCACAATTTTCAAAAGCAAACAAGCAAATAAACAGAACAAAGAACTAAAATGCATGAATGCCAAAAACGAAAGCATCCAATTTGGTTTAAGTAGGTCTATTTCAACTGAAAAGTTGCTCAATGTGCCCTCCATTCTGATGAACAAAAGTCTCTTGTCTGGGACGCAACAGATCACTAGCTCGAACAATAAATCTTTGAGGCAGTGCTTACCAGTATAGCATCATGCAGGGATTCAGTCCTCCCATTCATTCCAGCCTCTGGTTCTTATCGATGATTTCGACAGCACATTTTGTCGTGGATCATCATGAAATAAAAAACAGCTCCTATAACTGTAAAGCCAAAAAGGCTGAAATCCAGTTTAAACACTCCAATTGTATCTCACTATAAGCCAATCAAATTTAATCAGAATCGGGAGCCTACAATGAGATTGACAACTCACCGAAATTGACAGCTTTGTTTTTTTTTTGGCCACCCTGTATATGCCTATGCCTTGGGTCAGATGCAGGAGCCAGCAGGCTACTGGATGTCCCCATCTTCCAATGAGTTCCCAGTCAGTCTTTCCAACAATCTAGATGACGGTTGGACGAGAGGAAATCCTCTTTTCCTTTTTCTGACTTCGATCTTTTGCAATTGAGTCTTTTTCGTCTTTCTCTCCCGATTTGTGGTCCTCTGTGTTTCCCCCGTGTTTCTACAGAACCGTGAACCTCCATTCCTTGTTACCCATCACTACCGTATACAATTATTCCTACTACCCTGAAAGTTGCATTCGCCTTGAGTGACGATAGTCCTTGTCTCCCTTTCGCTAGTCTTTAAAAAGCAAAACCACGTACCTTTTCACGTATTCATCTCATCTTCATCTGCGACATGCTTTCTCTTTCTTTAAAATAGAGGGGAACGATGGACATCCTAGGCACTGGGCAAAACCTAAACATGCCAGCTACAAAACCTAAGGTTCAGTGAAACCTAACGTGGGTCCATTAGGTCCTCCGGACCAAGTCGAAATTACGCATAAATCATTAATTTATGCGTTCTCTGAATGTTCGACGACGAAAAATTACAGAATGTCATAGGAATGCCTACTTAATGGCTCAGTCATGAAGTAGGCATTCAGTCATAAAGCATAATGACTCAGCCATAAAACACAGAATGACCATCCCTGCTCCTCTGCAGGGAAATATATCCAGCCGAGTCTGCTGGTCTGGTTGGGTGGACAGTCTTCATTGTTCGACTTAACTTCCTTCACAGGACACTTTCGGATTTATTGTATTGCACAAGTGGTTCTTCTCCCGTTTGGAGTTCCGAGTCAGATAAGGTCCCTTGAGTGACTTTTCCTATGCTTCTCGGATTTATTTTCTCTTGAGGAGAAACGCGTTCGTCACAAAAGCAGAAAAAGCTTTTAATGGCCTGTGTCATCCTTATTGTTCCGCTTAGATTAGGCGTTGAACCATTCGTCCATTCCTAAGCTCGAATCACCTGGAGTCTGGGTTAAAGAAGTTGTCTGTGAAAAAAGATCGGGTACTGCATGCAAAGTAACGGGATATATTCCAGCGGCATCAGGAAGTTACTCATTTCATCGGCGACTTAGGCCTCATGTCGCTTCTGTGATGAATGTTAGAATATTTCACTAACCATCAGATGGCTTGCTCGCTGTTCAGTCCAAGTAACGAAGAATGGTTCTTGTTAATTTTTTAATATCCTTATGAAGGGATTTATTAACTAGCGTCAACCTGAACGTTTCCAGGAGCGTTCATTGCACGTTGGCTGAACCTTGAAATAGGAATTGCTTTGAATGATCTGGTACTACTTGGGAAGGTACAGAGAGTGAATAATTTGAAGGTTCTTGAACGCTAGAAATTTCGGACATTTGAACAGTCAATAGAACGATTCTTAGGACGTTCATTGTAGGTTGGCTGGACCTTTCATGTCCTCACCTGAGTTATCTTGAGTTTGCATTCTTGGCCTTCACTCACCAATACTCAAATTCTCTCGTTTCAAATATTTCCATTAAAGTATTCAAATTATTCAGTGCAATTAAAAACATTCAAAACAACAACACTCTTGGTAGGGAAGCTGTCGAGTTATATTAATACATTTTCACAAGTGTAAGAGCCCTGCAATGCTATCCTTATCGCAGAAATTAGGCCCTATAACGTCAAAATGGTAGGACTCTTTGAACTTTTGACCCAACATGTATCGCCTGCAGGTCATAAGCTGTCGATTGCCACCTATATTATTCAAAAGAGACGCACCGAACGAGTTTGGAAATCCATGGAATCAGATTGAGAAAGGGGAGTTAAACGGTTCTCTTCATCAGAGATTCTTCATTCCCCTTATAAAGCAATTTCCAATGAGTTCTGCCTCAGCATTGTAAAGGAACGCAATTTTCGAATTTCTAAAAAACACGCTATCGATCAATAATAGGGGATGGGTCCCGTCATTAGTGAAACTCCATTGCAAATGTATGCAAATTTCGCTCCGTTTCAGAGCCGTCAAAAATTTCAGAGCCGTCGGCCTGATTTAGAACGGGTAGAATAGGGGAAGATTTTTGAGCTCGGCCATCGGAAAAATGAGCGTTAGGGAACCATAACTTTCTATTTTTTCATGAATTCAACATTCCTCGAGAATCGTGTGAATGAGACTTGATAAGGATGAGAGAGGGACAATCCCCAATAACTAAAAACGCCAAATAGGCAAGCCTTAACGATTGAGAAGGAAGTGGGTACCATTCCTTTAGTAGAAAGTGAAGGAAATAAAGCTGACATCTCTAGTGAACCATATTTCATCTGTGCAATTTGATAAAATCCCGACAGCTTCATCCATACTTAAGGGTAGAACATGCGACAAAACAAGAAGTTGGCAGGAAGCCAGTGCAGGATGCACACTAGAGTTATATTGAATCCATAGAAATACAGGGAAATTGAATGTCAATAAAGGCAATCTCATAAATAACGAACCTCAGTTTTGACAACAATTTTTCCCTGATATGTTCAGTGACGTTATAGCCGAGTTCGACTGTACAAGGGCGCTTCAAAAAGCAAGGGTAATTCCTGTCTAAGCCATCCATGTGAGCCTATACCTAAGAAACCGCATATTGCGCGCAAATACTTATTGATTTCACTCAGAATGCGCGCAGAAACGAACGTCTTTGGTAGCACTAGTGGACGCGGAATCCACTGGGCGAGTATGCCCTCCGTGTGCACCAAGGAAGGGAAGCCGTCTGTTATCCGTTTTTGCAGACAAAATATGTTTAACCAGCGGGTATTAAGAAACGAATATTACTTCAGAATGATCAGTAGTGTACGAGTGGATAGAAAGGTTCCGAAAAATGAAGAAGGCTGTTGTGATTGGACGTCCTGATCGATTGTCATCAACACTCGTTCGCCCATTTCAGAACTCTTCTATTTATTCAAACACTTTTCATTGCCATATACTGATATACAGAACTATCCAACGTCGGAATCGTTCGTGAGGTCCCGATCGAGCGAGTGTCTAATCTATTGGGAAATTTCATAATGTTGCCAACAATTCCGCCGAGTTCCATGGGTTGTCATGCTACCAAAATTTAGACAATAAAATGATTCGATAAACTGGCTGGCGAGGTTAAGCGAGTAGGGCGACAGGTCTGCATGATGAATGCAGACACGATCAGGACTGGAAGATCTTGGTCGCTGCTAACAAGTAGTGACATCACTTAGATTGCGATCCCATTGACAGTTCACGTTTATGGCCACTCCACACCAAGCTTTTTTTTTAAATTCTTCTTTATTAAAGGAAAAAACCATGTAGTACATACACGAACTTGAGGAAAGTTCTAACTCAGTACACCAGTTTGGGTGAAAGAGAGAAGGGAAAAGGAAACCATAACTGATAGCAAATTGGTAAACAACAAAACATGAAAGCTCTATCATAGGCAAAGACAAAAGGAATGATAACATGAGAAAAAAAACAGGAAAATATGATACAGGAAAAGAAACATTCATACAAAATCCTGCTGCAAAATTTTCATGGGCCTCCATTTTTTCAAATATAATACCTCACATGCATCTCTTCTATAGTCAATCTCTTATTGAATTGTATACAATTTCGAGGAAGAGATATTTTAGATAGAAATACTCTGGCAATTCTAGTCCGAACATAACGTACAGGGTCTTCCTAAAATTAGGTCGCAATTTTGAACAAATATATCTCAGAAATGAATAGAGCTGTGAATATGAAACTAAGTGCATTTTTTTTTACTAACGACCTGAAATTTTTCCCATTACATTTTTCACAAATGCTATATGTGGTGTCCTCGCATAGCGCAGACAATGTCTCGCTGTACTTCCCACATGCGAGTAAGCAAGTCAGCGTTAACCGTGGTAACAGCGGCAACAATTTCTGAAAGACTTACGTGAAGGAGGCGGTTTTCTATATTGCCGTCGAAAGCGACGCTGCACAACAGTTTCCGACTTTGTTCCCTTAAACCATAACACACAAGCAGCGCGCTTGCTTCCTGTGAAATCAGCCATTTTACTTCACGACTGTTGTCATCGCTATAGGCGGAAGATAGATAACTAACCACGCAAAGGAAAACTTCAGTTGTCCTCCAATAGAATGCACTTCATTTCATATCCACAGCTCTATTCATTTCAGAGATATAATTGTTCAAAATTGCAACATGATTTAGAAAGATCCTGTACACTATATTGATGCATACTTATTTCGCTTGTCCTGTTCGATAGGGGACAAACCAAGCCACGGCATTCTTGCTGAATTTCTTCATTTCTGTGCACGTCCACATCAAATGAAATAATGTTTCTCTTTGATTTTTAAACATTCTGCAATTGTCGTCTAATTTCAAACCAACCTTCCTCAACAAACTTCAGGTTGGAAAGATTTTGTGAACAAGCTTGATATGAAAGGCCCTCAGATTATTTTGCTTTGCGAGTCTGCCTGTTCCTAGGAAATCATTCTCCATCTCTAGAGGTTGTCCATTTTCTAACTCTTGCCATTTATTAAAAAGATGTAACCGGAATAATGAAATACTCAGGCTCTGACATATATCTTTGAAGTTCTTTTTCGAGGTAAGACATTTACTATTCACTAATTCAATAATATACTATTTACTATTCACTAATATTCACTAATTCGATTCCCTTTGGCCCGCATGATAACTTTCTCAATTACTTTCTTGATTTTATTCCCTTACGAAAATGGCCTATAGGAATATATATGAATCCTATAAGTTCCCTATAGGACTTATGGGGATCCTATAGGAAGCTCACATTCCTATATGGTGTCCATGAAATTCCTATAGGAATATTATAGGATGCTATAGGAACATATAGAATCCCATAGGACTATATAGGAATCATATAGGTTTCCTGCAGACCTCGGGGGTTCCTAAAGAGAAGCATGCATTCATAAAAAGAGTCCATAAGATTGGTATATTAATCTTATTGGATCCTATAGGTTTCTCATTGGAAAGTTCTCGAAAGGGGGGGGTCTAATGAGATAGATCAGTTTCGAAATTCGGAAAATTACTTTTTAATTCAAACACGAACAGGATATCGAATTCATGCGAAAATAGAATGTAAATATTCTCCTTTCCTCAGTTTTCTTTCCAAAATACAGTATTTAATGAATTCATCTAATTCTAAAAAGCCCAAAATATATTAATGAGCATGCATCAATGCAAAATTTGTCGGGCTCTGTTGTGTCGTCGTCGTCTGTATGCAATTCTTGAGCCGCCTCAATTCCGAAAAAGACCTCTCTGCTGATGCATACGCAACTTACGCAGCACAAAACCGCGTCTTTCGCGGACAAGTATGAAAGTCATGGCCACATATCAAAGTACTTTGCATTGAACGCCCTCTCCCCTTTTCTAGGGAAATTATATTTTTGAGGTTGAAAAGGGCCAATTTCATTTAAATGCACAGGTTCATGTGCGATCATGTCTGTAGGGAGAACCGATGATACATCACCGTTTAAGTTTTCTATTCCTGAATTTACTTCAAATTTTGTTGCATTTGTTTTCGCAATTAAATATAAAAAAGCGTTCCAGTATGAACACTAGACTTCCGTCACATGGCGGTAAGCCACCCCTTACGAAAATGTCCTATAGGAAACCTTTAGCTATTTCTTATAGGAAACCTATAGACTTTCCTATAGGTTTTTGAAACACGAAAAACCTATAGGATCCTTTAGAATCCTATAGGATCCCCATAGGGTCTTACAGGTCTCCTGACCTATAGGACTCGGGGAGGATATTTTGGGATTCGAAATCCAGGCATTACGACGGAAAAGGCGACCGGGGTTAATAACGGCACAGCATTTCGGTGTAAATCAAAAACCGATTAGGGGTTTTTCCATGGTAGGGGGACATGCATTATTAACACAGTACTGCGCGGGTCTGCATAATTTATGACCCCGCCCAACATATGTCGCTGGATTGCATGCATACTTCCTTCGGCAGAGGGAAGTAGTATTCTTCTCTCGACCTAAGGAAATATAAGACAGAACCTTCGAGTACGTCTCTTTACTGAAACTCCATTTGGATAGAGTCCACTCATTTTCGTACGTGGTTTTCAAAAGGAATATGGGCATAATTCTTCACGGGACTCAATGATTCTATCTGGAAGATGGGGATGACAAAGAAGGAACTGTTGAAGTTTATTGATTGCTACAATGAGGCAAGGCGAGACATTTGGGGATGTACAAAACTCTCTTGTGAGAGATGATTCCTTGGGTAAGGGGAGGGCACTTTTGTGCCCTTTGAGAAATGTGAGAACCCAATACTTCCATCTAGTGGCCTAGAGGAGAACTTCACACGGAACCCTATAGGCCCATAGGGTTCTGTCCCCATAGGGTTCCATGGGTCCCCATGGGTTCTGTCCAATAGGGATCCCTATAGGTCCTTTAGGGAACCCTATAGGTCCTATTGGGAACCCTATAGGCCCTATAGGAACCCTATAGGTCCCATAGAGAATCCTATAGGTAATATAGCGAACCCTATAGGTCCTATAGGGAACCCTGCGGGTCCTTTACAGAGCCCCTTGTGTCCTATAGGGAACCTATAGTCCTTATGAGGAACCCTATTGGTTCTATAAGGGGCTGTATAGGTTCTATAGGGAACTCTATAGGTTCTATAGGGGACTCTATAGGTCCCGAACTGAACTCTATGGGGCATATAGGAACCTATAGGATTCCTTTAAGTTCCTATAGGATTCCTTTAGGTTCCTATAGGATTCTTATAGGAATATATAGAAATCCTATAATACATTTTCGTAAGGGACTATTCACGGTTCTACCATTAAAATGTCTTAAGTCAAATTCATGATTGAAGAGGACTGACTTTATAACCTCCTTTCTTTTCAAGGAAAGACTTTAGAGAAAGGAGGCGAAGTCTAATAGGATGGAAGATCTTGAACTTGAGAAAAAAATTCCCAACATAGTGCTTATCAAATGTCCCCTACCACGACATTCCCATTCAGGCATTAACATCGCCTCAAAATAAATTTGCTCTACAAACCCCATTCAATTCCACAAATGTTCTTAAATAGCAACTCGCCCGTGTACACATCCCTCTTAGGTCTAAATAGTGGGGGAAGGAAGGGGAAAAAGATTCCCTTTGCCTCTCCCCCCCCCCCATCTGGGAAAGTGAGGTGGCATTTTCCACCCTTGCCTACCCCCCTCCCGCTTCCTAAACCCTTGGGACTTGTAAGTTTCTGATGCATTAGGCTTCTTAAAGGATCTGTTAGGTCCCTATGAGAATCTCATAAATCCGTGATGGACAGCACAAGTGTTAGAGCAGTGGGGATATAGAAATTATTCATAGAAAGGCGCTTCTATGATTCCGCCCCCCCTCCTCCTCCTATCCGTCACCTTAATGTATCCGTCACTAATGGAGGGAAGAGGCAGGACCCAGGTAACAAACATTTAATCAGCATTGTAATAACGTTAAGTTTGAACCTACCCAGCGTCGTGGGGGCATTGCATCTAACATTAATTCAATATTTAAATGTTGCTAAACGCACTACTCAGATGAACGTCGAAGTTCAACATTGGCTGAATGCTGGATCAACTTTGTAATGTCACTCATTGCAATGCTCACTCCCCACCCTAGTAACATTGATACTGGCCCAATGCTGGACCAACATGATAACGAATGATAATCCACCCTAAGAATAAAGTGTATAACGAGTGGTGTCTCTTCCAGCGCGCAAGAGAGGGTCGAAATATTGCAGAGACATCTGGTGGTTTGTTATCAACAAAACGTTCATATGGCATGCTTCGTTACAGCGGAATCTGGAATCGACTCGTTCGGAGACTCGACCTAAAGGGATCCCTCAACATATCAATACCATGCGTGTCTCATTGAGTCGGGAGAGGAGGAGTTGTTGATATGCGCACGCTAGGTGGAGGATCGACAGCGATAACTATATTTCGACCTTGTCAATGAATGGGATTCAAGAGGAGTGTCGGCTCTAGTTATTCTCTCTACTCTATGATCCTAAAGGAGATTTAGTAAAGAAATGATATGCGCAGGTTCAGACTGCCATTTCCCTAGGCTGGGTGGAGAATAACCATTCTCGCTCCGCGAAAGGCAGTGAGCTCGCAGATACGCCATTCGGTCTATCCATGAGACAGACGTGCGCGTGGGCGGGGAGTTATAGTAATGCAGACAGTACTATTACCAAGGATGCCCTACCAGAGGAAAACCTCTACGCGGTATGAATCTAGAACAAAAAGTAGCGGCAATATTGACCACTGGGGTGGTAATCCCATTTAGTAGTAATCCCGGTTGTAATGCCTGAGTTCCGAAACCCAAAAAGCCTCACCGAATCCTATGGCTCAGGAGTCTTATAGGGTCCTTTAGGTTTTTTCGGGTTTCAATAATATACAGGAAAAGTCATCAATTTTCCTATAAAAAATATCTATTGGTTTCTTTTAGAACTTTTCCGCAAGGGTTACCAACTGTAAAGTTTAATCTTGAAGGCTATAGTAATTTCAACCTCGTTCCCTCCAATTTGTATGCCGTTTTTATATCAGGCCAACTGAGAAATTCGTCATTCGCATGGATAGGATCTGCAGCTAAGGGCATGTTCTTTATTTTTTAAATACGTTAATGGCAAGAGTCATAGTGGGTCATACGTACCTGCATCATTGCTGGGGCAGGTAGGGTGCACACGCACGTCCGCACGCTTGTCTCCTAACTCCACAGAACTCAAGGCTTGCGTTTTCAATCGAGCTAATCCCAATTCCACACGCAAGCCCTGCGTTTTGAAGTTTTGAAAGCCATTGAACGTAAATAGATATGCGTGTAGACATGCGTGTGCACGCGTGAGTCGGCCTGCCTGCCCTAGCATCCACGCAAAAGGCATGACACGCAAAGCGTGAAACGACCTTAAGGGCTGCGGGTCTACGATTTTACCGCCAGATGTTGTTGATTGGCCTTGTTGAGACCACCCACGAACGCGCAGAATACATCAAAACCCCTGGTGTAAACGTAATGGAGCAGAGTGCTTCGTCTCTTTGCCCCTTTCTCCACTTTCAGTTCCTCTCGCTTACTCAACGGAAGCTTCTTTTTGGAGATCATGTAGTTTTCCACTTGCTCCACGTCCATTTTCTCGACGAACTCCGGCCAGTTCTCTATGATGACGTCCTTATTCTGACTCAAAAAGGTGAAACTGTCCGTTCGTACCAAGGTAGTTTCAAGGCCCTCCTCCCGTTCGTCTAGAAATGAAAGAAACCATGAAGGAAAATGTTCTAAACATGTAAACGCATGTTTCTTTCCATCTTTCAAGTTCGGTTTGGAAATCTCACTTGCCTTCTACTGACTCGGTGGGGGCAGAGGACCCTGCCGATTGCAAGAGAGGGGAACTTTCATCCAATTTCAAGGAAGGGGCAACGTCATCCGATGTCAAGAGTGGAATGACTTCTGATTTCAAGGGAGGAGGGTTCTCCGCCGGTTCCGGGATGACAATGTATTCTTCGCATGTTTCAAAAGTCTTATCCGTGGATACTTCTGGAAATAATGAGAATGTTTCCCCTTAGTTCTAAATAGACATTTACGTGCAGATGCCTCAAGATCAATCTACAATATGCAATCTCTCAAGATCAAGTCTGACTCACCTCGTTCGGAACGGCTTGAAGAGGAAGATCTTGTAGAAGATTTTGGAGATGTGTCCTCTGCCAATTCCGAGGTGGACGTGCGAGTAGAAAGGTCTCCACCATATCCGTCAGTTGTGCTTTCCCCAGAGTCTCCTAAAAATGGTTGGAAAATGGAAATGAAACTTGTGGAACCCTAAAGAGACTTTCCCCTTGACGAAGAAATATTCCTTGGTAGTGAACGTTGACCTTTGACCCCGTAACCTTGACCCTCCCCTGATATGCACTGACGTAGTAGAAAACCTATTTTTTCTATTTTATTTATTTCAGATAAACGGCTTAATTCCGTACCATGCTCCTCATGTGACGTCTTCCTCGGCTTGGCTTAGGGCCATGCTCACCTTCAAATGTGAGGCTTAACAGCATCATATTCGGCTTTGCAGCACTAAATTTGGTAACTTTTTCATCGAAAGGTCTATAAGATAAATGGAAGTGGTCTGGCACCAGACGCCTACTAGGTGCAGCTCGGCTAAAGAAAAAAAGAAGTGCGCTGAATTGCATCTTGTAATGTGTCATGTGCCTCTTATCTATGCAATCAGATAAAACAGTACAGTCTGGACTATTCTTCTAGTAAGCAGCTCGATCCGACTAAGCATCGACCGATCAAGTAGTTAAGGCAAATTTAAAGTCCAAAGATTGCAGTGAGCCCCCACCATACTTTTTAAAGATTCTCTTCACCCCTTCCAAGGAAGCCGCTGTACAGGAGAGTCAGCGGAGATTCCTGGGCACTGAAGTTTAACCTGGAAATCTGACTTGCCTTGTTGGCTGGAGGTGGCAGAACTGAGCGGACTCTCAGGAGAAGTTCTCTCCAGTGACTCGAACCTGCGATCCCCACTTCCCTTCCCTTTCACACGATCGCATGGCCGTACAGTCGATGACTTGAAGGGACTCAGAAGCGTAGGAATGCATGGGAGTGATCCGTGAATGACACAAAAGCCGATCGCCAGGACGAGGACGAGCAGAACTGCCAAGATGGGGCCGATAACGACCCAGGGTGTTCCTCCTTCCTCTTCGTTTCCATCCGAACTTTTTGAGCAGACTTCCGAATCTCGGTTCCCGCTCCATGCTTCCGCGGAATACCTGAGCAACGCAAGACAGTGCCAGAATGTGAATGACACTGCTTATAGGTACAGGAATACCAAAGTGATGCCAATGTTGATGCGGACTGCACCCGTAGGTGTAAGTTAAGAAAGTACCACGACTATGGACGAATTTCAGAGGAACTCGTTTACGTCCGCAACGTAAAAAATACCATGAGCTGGTTCGATTTGTTAATGTACGAGGGTCATTCAAGAAGTTTCTTCCATATCGTATGTATTGCACACAACCTATCTGACTTCTCAGCGTATTCCTTTTCCATACTGAACATTTCTCCATTCTCTATCTCCAGCTCTCCGTGCCTTCTCTGTAGAAGCTTTTGTCTTTGGACTCAAGACTGTTATGTATGGTGGATTTGAGAGTGGTCATTGAGTCCCAGCGCTTCCCCTTGATACTCTGCTTCAGTTTTGGAAACAGGAAAAGTTAAAAGAGGCATGATCTAGATTTTAAGATGGATGAGATAGCAATTTCCGCCGAAATTTGCGAGGGTTTGCTCCTGTACGCAGGCGCCATGTCATGGTTAAACAGGACAGGCTGATTCAACTTTCCCGGCCTTTTCTCTTGCAGAAATGTACGAAGCTTATGAAGAACCTGCTCATTCGCTGGGTACACTAACACTTGATGGCGCGTTTTAAGTAAGGCACCGCTCATGACTGGGGGGAGTCGCATGCAAGGAGAATGGAACAAGTCATGTCTTCAAAGAATTTCACAGTCCTTCACGTGGGGCTCCACACAATTTCTTCTCAAAACTTAAGAGCCACGAAAATGATAAAGAGAGCATCTAGCCAAAATAAAATATGTTGCAAATGCGACAGAGTTCAGGGGTGTGCAAAAACCTAGTTCAATCCTTTATCTGACTTCATCTTCAAGGAAGGTGCAGGTTTTCCTCAAAGCCACTCGCCAATGCAAGGAGTTCCATGGAATCATGGGCCTCAGTGAGGTACATTTGCATATGAGAGGGATACTACTAATATATTCCAGTTTCTCATAGAATTCACTACAACGGGAAACAGCTTTAAACTGATGAAGCTTTGACTTCCATTGCCTTGGTATTGCTGAAGTGCTGCAAACTTTTTTTCCTTATCAGTAGTGCTTCATGGGCTACATCATAACCCATGACAGAAATACTTTTCGATTATTACCTCATGATAAAACTTATCATGTCGTGGGTTAATGTTGGCTATTCATCCTGCGATAGCAAATACCAAACTTTATTTTCTTAGGCCCATGAAAAACGAAGGCCTAGACTGAAAGAAACATAATAACAGGCCTTTCAGGCTGCCTGGATGCTCCAAGAAGAAACTTCAGACCATCGATTGCTTACGACGTAAACGTGGCCTGAGGATTGAGGAGGCCACGAATCGTACGACGATTCGTGGCCTGAGGAAATCCATCTGGCAAAGAAAAATTAAGCCTTTTCTTAGCAAAAACAGTGGCTATCCGCATGTTTCCATAAGAAACGCATTGAAGCTTGCGCGCTTGACTCCCCCCAGCTCAATTGTGTGCTTCCTGCTGCCAGATGTCTCCAACTTAATGTATCCAGCGAATAGGAGACACCTGTGACCGTTTTACCTTCATCGAGGAAGTCCACCATGATCACCCATTCCGCATCCCAGAAAACAGTCGGCATGAGCCTCGTAGCCGCCTTCTCGACTCTGTATTTGATGGGTCCATTTGCGCCTGTTGGAAGCCACTGCTTCGACTGTAACTTAGTCTCAGGATCTTTGAGGGAGATATAGGTCTCATCCCCCAGTTACAACTCGAGCCATAAAGCTGTCAGGTTCAGCGTCGAACTTGTTCATAAACTCCATACTTCAATCTGCCGTATTCTTCTGATCTCGGCAGATCAGAAGAATTTAATAACTAACTAGAACTAAGCCTAAAATCCCTATAGTTTTTCTACCTGTAATTAATCTAACGTGTTTCAGTTCTGGAAAATTTTCGCTTATGAACGTCATCCGTCAAATGGTTAACAAGTCAGAACTCGAAAAAAATTATGCGCTAAGTGATGATGCTTTATATAGTCACTTGCCAGCTCTCAACTTGTCAATACATGTCCTAACAATCCCCTGAACAAGGCTAGATATAGGCGATGTAAGAAACTTTTTGAACGCACCTCATAATGTGTTCTCGATTGGGACTCTTGGACCACGTTTTCAGAGCTCGAAAGAGGCGCTTTCCCTCTCGATCGTTCGAGACGTTTCAGTTCATTGCAGAAGCAAATCGCGGCTCAAACTCAAGCCCCAAACGAATAATGGGCTGAAGTTCGTAAACTCACCCAGCTAAGCACTGCCCGCAGTCCATGTCCGACTGCGGGTTTTTGTTCGCTCCAGGCAATCGGCTATAGACACGCCGACAAAATTCCTCGGCCGACAGCGTCGCCCTCGAGTCTGTATTCGGGATCTGCAAATCGACAGCAGGAGGAAAAAGTTATTTTATTTAGTCACAGACACACTTAGAAATGACTTATGAGTATGAGTTACTTGCCAACAGCAAAGAAATGAAATAGCTCTCTACTTACAGCTCAGAACTCAATATCCTCGATAACAGCAAATACAAGGTTGTTAGAAAACTGCTTTAAAAAAATGTTTAAATCACAAGCGCTGGAAAATTACAGTTGATCCTTCGGAGCGAAGGTTGAAAGGTCTTAAGACTTCATACCTTGCCCAGCAGATGGCAGAGCATATGGACGAGGAGTGTGGTCTCATTTGCTGGGAAAATATCGATCAGGACTATAGATAATAGCATGAATGGAATAGAGCAGTAGCATTTAAGTTGTTTGCCATCCAACTCCGTTACGGAGCCATCACGGCAACACGCCGCTACGATTTTGTTAATATATGACTGCTCACATATGAGTGAATTTGCCATGAGAGGGTGATTAGACGCTATGAGAAGACCTTATGAGTTTTCAGGACAATATCTGCCACATGCTCAGCTCTTCTTCAGCAGTCGCTCTGTTGAGATTAGGATGGATTTTTCCAGGTGTGAAATTTTGACTGCTGAAGTAATTTTGTTACTAGTTGGGACTTAATCGAGGAGGGTTAGAGCGTGTCAGCGTGTCAAAAGCGTGACGGACATGCGTCGATGCTAAAACGGTTGGCAAGGAGGCGAGAAAGGGGTTTCGAAGCCAATATTTTCCGGGGAATTACGAGATGAAGATCTCTATCGTTTCCGTGCTCTTCTGAGGATGAATACTGACACCTTCATGGAAATACTGACTCTCTTCGAATGCAAAATCGAAAGAGTTGATAGTCAAGCGGGAATCGCCATGTTAACTGACTATACAAACCGATCAGGAGGCATGCTCGTTATGAGATGTCGCAAGAAAGTGAAGGATGTCTCGAGACCTTATGAGTTGCAACCCCACTCGCAAGCGAGTCTACGAGTCGCTCATAGACCCCGATTACACGAACTCGTAGCTCATGTGGGAGCAGTCACATATGAGCAAAATCATTGTGTGATGGGGCCTTTAGAGGATGGAACCTGTGCACAAGATGGAGCAAAGACGTCATAAATAAGCACAAACACGTTTTTTTTTGGAGTGTGGTAGCAATCTCTCGCAATTTTTACCTTCTTCAGGACAGGCAATTTGCAAACGATCACGAAAGGATCTAGTGATAAAGTCTCCATTAAGGGAGTCTCGCTGTGGAAGCCATGGAGCGTGGACCTGTCTGCTCCATGTCTGTTTGAGTGGTGCTATAGTGGGCCTGGGCCTAAATCTGTTTCATGCCCAACCGAAAAAGGAAGGAAAGGCAACTGTCTNAAAAAAAAAAAAAAAAAAAAAAAAAAAAAAAAAAAAAAAAAAAAAAAAAAAAAAAAAAAAAAAAAAAAAAAAAAAAAAAAAAAAAAAAAAAAAAAAAAAAAAAAAAAAAAAAAAAAAAAAAAAAAAAAAAAAAAAAAAAAAAAAAAAAAAAAAAAAAAAAAAAAAAAAAAAAAAAAAAAAAAAAAAAAAAAAAAAAAAAAAAAAAAAAAAAAAAAAAAAAAAAAAAAAAAAAAAAAAAAAAAAAAAAAAAAAAAAAAAAAAAAAAAAAAAAAAAAAAAAAAAAAAAAAAAAAAAAAAAAAAAAAAAAAAAAAAAAAAAAAAAAAAAAAAAAAAAAAAAAAAAAAAAAAAAAAAAAAAAAAAAAAAAAAAAAAAAAAAAAAAAAAAAAAAAAAAAAAAAAAAAAAAAAAAAAAAAAAAAAAAAAAAAAAAAAAAAAAAAAAAAAAAAAAAAAAAAAAAAAAAAAAAAAAAAAAAAAAAAAAAAAAAAAAAAAAAAAAAAAAAAAAAAAAAAAAAAAAAAAAAAAAAAAAAAAAAAAAAAAAAAAAAAAAAAAAAAAAAAAAAAAAAAAAAAAAAAAAAAAAAAAAAAAAAAAAAAAAAAAAAAAAAAAAAAAAAAAAAAAAAAAAAAAAAAAAAAAAAAAAAAAAAAAAAAAAAAAAAAAAAAAAAAAAAAAAAAAAAAAAAAAAAAAAAAAAAAAAAAAAAAAAAAAAAAAAAAAAAAAAAAAAAAAAAAAAAAAAAAAAAAAAAAAAAAAAAAAAAAAAAAAAAAAAAAAAAAAAAAAAAAAAAAAAAAAAAAAAAAAAAAAAAAAAAAAAAAAAAAAAAAAAAAAAAAAAAAAAAAAAAAAAAAAAAAAAAAAAAAAAAAAAAAAAAAAAAAAAAAAAAAAAAAAAAAAAAAAAAAAAAAAAAAAAAAAAAAAAAAAAAAAAAAAAAAAAAAAAAAAAAAAAAAAAAAAAAAAAAAAAAAAAAAAAAAAAAAAAAAAAAAAAAAAAAAAAAAAAAAAAAAAAAAAAAAAAAAAAAAAAAAAAAAAAAAAAAAAAAAAAAAAAAAAAAAAAAAAAAAAAAAAAAAAAAAAAAAAAAAAAAAAAAAAAAAAAAAAAAAAAAAAAAAAAAAAAAAAAAAAAAAAAAAAAAAAAAAAAAAAAAAAAAAAAAAAAAAAAAAAAAAAAAAAAAAAAAAAAAAAAAAAAAAAAAAAAAAAAAAAAAAAAAAAAAAAAAAAAAAAAAAAAAAAAAAAAAAAAAAAAAAAAAAAAAAAAAAAAAAAAAAAAAAAAAAAAAAAAAAAAAAAAAAAAAAAAAAAAAAAAAAAAAAAAAAAAAAAAAAAAAAAAAAAAAAAAAAAAAAAAAAAAAAAAAAAAAAAAAAAAAAAAAAAAAAAAAAAAAAAAAAAAAAAAAAAAAAAAAAAAAAAAAAAAAAAAAAAAAAAAAAAAAAAAAAAAAAAAAAAAAAAAAAAAAAAAAAAAAAAAAAAAAAAAAAAAAAAAAAAAAAAAAAAAAAAAAAAAAAAAAAAAAAAAAAAAAAAAAAAAAAAAAAAAAAAAAAAAAAAAAAAAAAAAAAAAAAAAAAAAAAAAAAAAAAAAAAAAAAAAAAAAAAAAAAAAAAAAAAAAAAAAAAAAAAAAAAAAAAAAAAAAAAAAAAAAAAAAAAAAAAAAAAAAAAAAAAAAAAAAAAAAAAAAAAAAAAAAAAAAAAAAAAAAAAAAAAAAAAAAAAAAAAAAAAAAAAAAAAAAAAAAAAAAAAAAAAAAAAAAAAAAAAAAAAAAAAAAAAAAAAAAAAAAAAAAAAAAAAAAAAAAAAAAAAAAAAAAAAAAAAAAAAAAAAAAAAAAAAAAAAAAAAAAAAAAAAAAAAAAAAAAAAAAAAAAAAAAAAAAAAAAAAAAAAAAAAAAAAAAAAAAAAAAAAAAAAAAAAAAAAAAAAAAAAAAAAAAAAAAAAAAAAAAAAAAAAAAAAAAAAAAAAAAAAAAAAAAAAAAAAAAAAAAAAAAAAAAAAAAAAAAAAAAAAAAAAAAAAAAAAAAAAAAAAAAAAAAAAAAAAAAAAAAAAAAAAAAAAAAAAAAAAAAAAAAAAAAAAAAAAAAAAAAAAAAAAAAAAAAAAAAAAAAAAAAAAAAAAAAAAAAAAAAAAAAAAAAAAAAAAAAAAAAAAAAAAAAAAAAAAAAAAAAAAAAAAAAAAAAAAAAAAAAAAAAAAAAAAAAAAAAAAAAAAAAAAAAAAAAAAAAAAAAAAAAAAAAAAAAAAAAAAAAAAAAAAAAAAAAAAAAAAAAAAAAAAAAAAAAAAAAAAAAAAAAAAAAAAAAAAAAAAAAAAAAAAAAAAAAAAAAAAAAAAAAAAAAAAAAAAAAAAAAAAAAAAAAAAAAAAAAAAAAAAAAAAAAAAAAAAAAAAAAAAAAAAAAAAAAAAAAAAAAAAAAAAAAAAAAAAAAAAAAAAAAAAAAAAAAAAAAAAAAAAAAAAAAAAAAAAAAAAAAAAAAAAAAAAAAAAAAAAAAAAAAAAAAAAAAAAAAAAAAAAAAAAAAAAAAAAAAAAAAAAAAAAAAAAAAAAAAAAAAAAAAAAAAAAAAAAAAAAAAAAAAAAAAAAAAAAAAAAAAAAAAAAAAAAAAAAAAAAAAAAAAAAAAAAAAAAAAAAAAAAAAAAAAAAAAAAAAAAAAAAAAAAAAAAAAAAAAAAAAACGTCTCCATTAAGAAACAGAGTTAGCACGGAATCGATGGGACGCCTCGCTGCGTGGAGGGCAGGGGCATTTCGCTTGTGCGGCGGACACGAGACTTCTTCGTTTGCTACTCGCTCTCCTTGCTTTTGATCATGCGTCCACAGCGACCCATCCGCATGTATCGCCATCTGGTGGTGATCAGCGAAGGTCAAATAGCCCCATGAAACACTATCAAAAATCAGGCAGGTCGTAGTATTCCTTTCAAACGTATGGCCGAACAACAAAGGGTGGCTTCATCGTGACGACCCTGGCGATGACCCTTACGCGACTTTCATCGGCCCTGTTTTCACCAAAAGCTAACAAATCGGTTGCACACATGAGCCGGAACTGGAAATGTTAAAACTATTTTTTGGGGCGCCCAGTCCTACTTCAGACTTTGCCCCGCTTCAATTTATTATCTCTGGAATTTCTTATCTCATTGCATGACGCAATGAGATGAGAAATTATCGTGCTGCGACGAATCATGACCGGAAGGAAAAGATTGCATCAGACGGCTTAGTCATGCAATAATCATCCTGTCGATTTTATCTTTGCCGAAACTCGGAAATTACGGAAAGACTCACCAGGAACAGGATGGCTGCCAGATGTGTCTCAATCAGAGGCTCCATTTCCAGGTTTGCGATGGATCACGATCCCTGAAAACGGCAAGGAATTCCGCATTATGCATTTTAAGAGGTTACAAACATTTCTCACAGAGTGAGAAAGATGTTCAAGAAATTAATAAACTTCTCGTACAACTCAAGAGAAATAAATGAGGGGGGAAGGGAAATAAGTGACCTCAAAAGACAGTGAGTGAGGCACGATAGCGATTATTTCAAGTCGAAGGTGGGCGGAATAGGAGAAAAATTATTCGAATGAGACTTTAACTGGAGCGAGAAAATTCCTTTTGAAGCAACGGACGAAAACTGAGTGGAAAATGTTCAAAATGTTCAAAAATTTTGGATGAACTCACAAGGAAGATGATAGAAAACGGAAGAAGCCGATGAAAAGTACGGTATATTCACCACGACTACCGAACTGAAATGAGGACACGAGGCGACTTTGCCTGCGGTTGCTCCTTCTGACACAATGCAACGAAACGACATGATGAAACGTTTGGAAACACGCGATACGGGTGCCGGTGGCTCGGCAGAGCACCGTCGAGACGCACTCGATTACCGAGGGAAATCCACGGTGCAAAGAGTCCTTGATTCGGGGGTTTCCGCGACCGAGCGGTGGTATCGTGAGGCGAGGCGCAGTCGCGATGCGGCAAACTGCATTGCCTCGTTCGTGCCTTTCCGTGGTGGTTTTCCGTCATCTCGCCTTATCGCCGTTTCGTATTCCTCCCTCTCGGAGGGGAAGGAATTTTCCACTGTGGAATCTGAAAATACTAGTGTGAGAGCCGGTGGGAGCACGCGTTGAAACAAGTCAAATTAAAGCATTTCGTGTGCAGACACACACCTTATCAATATGCCCTCATACCTTTGGGCCTATTGGTCAGGTGTGTGTCTCATCAATATCAATCATGAATGGACCTGTGGGTTATGGGTCAAGAAATCGCAACCCAAAAGACAAGGAAGGATCAAATTCCTGGCAACTCAAGAATGGTGAAGGACAATCAGACCATCTACATTCAATTCATTGGTCGTCTATCGAGAACCGCCAGCCGCAGAAAAGACACACACAGGCAGAAAAGGTTCTTTCGACGTGGCTGCTTGGGACGGACTCTGACTGAAAACGTAGGACTGACACCCTGTTGACTATTTTCGAGGACAGGAGACCCACACACTCCCTACTGGGGTCGGACCCTTCGGACGGACGATACGGGCGGCAGACGGGACGGCGTGACCGAATGTTTCACGCCCCAAGCGCAATAGAGGTCTTCGTGGCACAAAACGCTGACATGGGCGTAGCCCATGCAGGACCGCGGACATGGAACAACCCCGCGGGAGCTCTGGAGCTCTATTCTTAACGTCTTGAAATATTTTCATATTATCCATATGACACCTGCTCTGGGGGCAACCCTTTTCGGGTTTTCAAATGTTTTTAATTATTATATATATTTGCTTCAGTCAAACGGAAATGTATAGAAAGCTGAAACTTGACATGAATGTCCCTGATGAGGCACTGAGTTCAGGATAAAGGGCAACTTTTGTCATGCATTTCTTGGGGTTATTTTTATCGGGGGGGGGGATATTTAAAAAAAAATGTTTCTGTCCTAGCGAATTGTCCGAACATAGAAAGGCAAAACTTGGCAAGCACGTAACTGACATCATGCTAAGTTCAGGGAAAACTCAGCTTTTGTTGTTCATCCCCTCAAGGAATAGCTTAAGTCGATACAGCAATGTAGTTGGCAGGCGATGATGCTGACGATGAGGCGATGATTCAGTAAAATTCAAAATACTTGATCCTGGGTATTTACGTACGATTGATTTCTGTTACAATATAATCAGCTAAAAGGGTTGTGAAGAGAATTGCAGCCCCGTGTTCAACATCGCTGGTCATTTTATGGTCATTTTTGTTATCCTAGGTTACAAAAATGTTATGACCTTGGGACCCATTTTTGTTCGTAGATATGAGTGTTCATTGCGAAAATCTCATGTCATGATCTCCAAATCTTTCCAACTTATGCTCGTTCTATTCGCTCGTTGAGGGATCTTCGACCGGATACAACGCCCTGCACCCTTTTGAATGACGGCGCAAGTCAAGTGACTTCTCAAAATAGCAGTCCGACCCTATTAGGGTGTGGGAAGATAGTAATGGGCTCGATCGGCAGAAACCGTCATCTGTTGTGGAGCAGAAATTTCCAATTTCGCGTTCAGCGAAGGTGAGAGGGGAAGAATGGGAGGGGAGGGGATGGAGTTCGTGTGCTTACAAGCAGCACCTCGTCCATATATCTCACGCGAAATAATCTCAATGGGCGGTTTGATGGTTTTTACAGGAGTATATCTATGCTGGTTTGATCCTGGTTGATCACTGTTGAAACACCCGCCGTATACACATCCACTCAACAACCGAGCCTATATTGTGTAAGTAGTCAGAGTAGAGGTTGAGGACAAGAGGATAAATCCTCATTGTATGATCCACAAAACTCTATGAATATTTTATGAACAGCAAATATCACAGAGAAACGACGTCAGTGTCTTGGCACACCATCGGTCAGATATAGCGCCATCTATTATATTTTAAAATGTCATACGGCATACGTGCCAAACGTCCTTCACCGAAACATATTTCCCAATTGAACACATTGCTGGTGTCCTTTATAACGAATTTACTGCAGTCGCGTCAAAACTTACCGCCCTTGCCTCAAAAAGTAACGTAGGCTCCATTGTTTGACATTGGGGCGTTTCTGGTCGATTTCACCAGGTACGGCTGACAGGGCGGGCATCGATCCGCGAGACTAGTCGCCCTTCCATTCACAGTAATGGATCGTCCTGAGAGTATTGCCGAAGGTGCCTTAACTTTTGACTCCAGGTATGTTAGAAATTGATCTATGACGTTCTGCTTCGACTTTTGGAGAGCGGAAATCGAATCTCGACAACAGTACGTACGGTTTTGGCATGGGTACGTTAAGTTTTGCAAGTCATCATTCATCGAGAAATCTCAGATACGTATATGAGGGCATCGTGCAATACCCTACCCTGGCTTATAGTTGCGAGAAGCTCACATAGTTTTCGAGATACCGTACGCCTAAAATGGAGTCTCAATGGTAAAATTGAAGTGGATCATGAAAATACTTGAAATATTAAGCTCGAAAAAAAAGAGAAACCCATGTCTGGCCTCCAGAAGGCTTCGTGAGCCTACGAAAAAAAGTTTCTTTGATGTGAAACCTAATAATTTTTACCCATCATTATAAATTGTCTATTGGGGCTTACAATTCGGTATAGTAGATTTCTTTTCATTTCCATCCTAGAAGCAGTGACATAAACGTGAATAGTATATCTTCACGGTTCAGGAGAGATGAAGTTTTTCTCTCAGTCACACATTATCGGCCTTTTTTATCCTTTCTTTAAGCGAGAAATATAGGACAAGAAGGAATACTAAAGGTCCCGAACAATGCATTTTATCGCATGACGTTAATTTGAATATTAATAATAAGAGAAACCGGCTGAAGGGTCTCTTTCTGCTTCTATTCCAGACCCCTAAAGAGATATTGTAACCGGAATACATATTCAGATTAGGGGAATCTTTAGAATAATTATTTTCATGGTCTCTTCTTGACTGTCTATAGACATTCCTTACCCCGTACGTTAGAATATTGAAGAGCGTACTTTGATTTTGATAAAGGGACGCAATTTTGACTGTCGGACGCATGGATGTGAGAAAAGGGCGCAGAGTTTTGCGGATCGAACGTTAAGTTTTGAAAAATGTCCATCAAGATATGAAATAGGGCTCTATCAATTGGGAGGAACTGTAAGAAATTTATGTATTTCAGGGAACGCATGGTTTCAATTGTTTTTCATTGCTTTGAATTTTGAACATTTAAGCAGTCAATAGAACGTTCCCAAGGACGTTAATGCAGCGCTGGAAATAACTTGAATAAAACTTTCATTGAACACGTTCAGGTCCTATTTGGGTAGTGGTCTCTGAAGATCATGGTGATTCCTTCCATGACAACAGCGCATTTTCTATTCTCTGGTTTGCAGTAGGTTTTACCTGCCAGTAGTCTTATTAAGCAGTATAGGGTGTCCGTGATATTAGGTGCACCTATAATAGCGGACAAATGTCCTCTTGGATGTTACTGGGAAAGCTATGAACAGACGACATCATGTGTTGGGCTCATCAGTAATGGCAATGAAAAAAGAAAAATAATTTATTTTGAGCTTCCCTTAAGAAACTGGACACATTCGAGAAGTCATCATTTTGCTTTGGGAAAAATGGTTGCAATTGTGGGTACTTTTTATGCATACATACATTGAAAAATTAAATACAAGCAATTTTGCAGAGGGCGTAAGTTTATTTGAGATAAGAGGAGAGGTCAGGGTCGAATGGCACTTTATTTTCCACAGAAGCAACAGGTAAGGCAATAGCAGTGAACATTTGTATAAATGTTGCTGTAACACCGAGGTGACGTATAACCTGAAGATGAAGGGTGGCTCAGAGTTCCTCGTAGAAGAAAACAAGATGGCGTCAGGCGCTATTACTCTGGCTTTGGAACAGCGATATGTACTACATTTCTGGTGAAGAATTGTGTCAAGGTGATTGAAATCCCCTGTAGACTAACAGAACAGATTGGTAATGCTGCTCTTCCAAGGCGAACGGTGTACCGTTGGTGCGACATGTTTAAAAATGGGCGTGAATCAGTAGTCGATGATTGTGCGCATCCTCCAGGCACAGCTGTGACACCGGCAGTGTGTTCTGGGAAATCTTGAGTGTGATCTATGTGGAATTTCTGGAGCGCAGGAAAACAGTTGATGCAAAGTACTTCAGTGAGCTTTTAAAAGGCACAGTGCAGCAGATGATTAGTAAGAAACGCCCAGGGCAGCAGAGTAGAGGAGTGATAATATTCCACGTCAATGTTCGCCCTCATTCGGCGAACATGACCGTCACCACCATAAACCAACGTGGTTGGGAGATTTCGGAACAACCCCTTACAGTCCAGATCTCTCCCTAGGTGACTCACACGTTAGGACCTAAAAAAATTGTCTGGGAAGAAATTGAAGACAGATGAAGAGGTGCAGAATTGTGTCCTCCGGTGGCTCCAACACCAACCTTATGCCTTTTTTGCCGAAGACATACGAGCTCTATCCCACCAATGGGAGAAGTGTACATGTGTAAAGGGGAAATACATTGAAAATTAGACAAACTTTAATGGATGTATCTCTTCTTCTGGCCTCTCTGGAAAATAAAGTTCCATTTGACCTTGAACTCCCCTTGTATATAGGGACCTAGTTTGATGCGGAAGTGAGAATAACAAGATAATCCTATTTTTTACACACATTTCAACAAACACTTGCTACCCGGGAAATTGTTGGGCTTCCGAAGATATTGATATCAGGGATTTTGATATCGTTCCCGATATGACCTGCAGAGGATAGGTACACCCAGGGACTTACACATATATAGCAATCCCACTCTACAGTCGTGGCATTCCCTTCCTTGTGGTGACCGTCTCCGTCGCTCTGGAACTAAGCGATCTTGGAGGCAAAGGATGGTTGCTGTCAGTCGTTCTTTCAGAAAAAGCGAAGTCCGCACTTGCAAAAGTTCGTTTGATTCGTCGGTGTCCGGTCATAGGAATCTTCGACACTTCAGTGTATGGTACTTAGGTGCGTTCATGTCATAGATGAGTCAACGATGAGGTGGGATGAAACTTCATGTCTATAATGTACCTCTTTAAAGTGCCTCTTTGGCGCATGATCTTTTCTCGTCATTATTTACATTTTCTCCGCTTCGTTGGAAATAGGGACTGGTGATAGTCCGTTTCTACGAACAAGAAGGTTCAAAGTACTAGAAGTATTCACGGAGGTACCAGATCTATAGGATCCGGAAAAAGCTTTTGAACGAGGTTGACCAGGAATTTCTCATGAGGGGAAAACAATTTTAAAAGGGATGTTATACGTGTACTTGGGCAGGGTATTTCATGTTTACTCAGGTTTGGTGTGGAGGGAATTAGGGGAATATTTTGAACGACAATCGATGAACTTGGTCGAATAGACATTAGGATCTGGTCAATAGACCCTAAGTTTCCTGACTTGCTATCTTTGCATTTTCCAGAGTCATTCTTGTATAACTTACCTCGTTCGTAGATTAAGTTCCCGACATTCGATTGAAATTCAATGGAAGTTTGCTCGACTGAAACGAGGCTATGAATGATTACTGATTAAGAATAGGAAATTGGGAAATGCATGGGGCTTGAGACCTACCAGAAAGACTAGACCGCATAGCGCCAGGACTATTGTCTACTTCAACTCCCAAATCCCCCTCCCACCAGGACATCATCCTGTCTTGGTCGAGCGTTCATAGCGTGAGGACGTGTTTGAGGATATTCTCAAGGTTATGATAAGGCCGATAATGTGTGACTGAAGGAAAAACTTCATCTCTCCTGAACCGTGAAAATATCATATTCCCGTGTATGTCACAGCTTCTATTATGGAAATGAAAAGAAATCTACTATAACAAATTGTAAGCCCCAATAGACACAATTTTAATGATAGGTAACAATTGTTAAGTTTCACATCAACGAAACTTTTTTTCGTAGGGTCACGAAGATCAGGGTGAACGACAGTTTGAAGGAGTTATTTATCGCGGAGGGGGCAGTGTTTCTGGACACTAGGGAGGCTTTGTGTCGCTGTAGAAGTCCGATGGCTACGGATGGAGAACATTTTTCGAAAGAGGAAGCTATAGCAGACGGATTGGCCATCATAAAGGAAAAGGTCTTTTTTAGGGTTGTAGATGGGGGGCAAGGAATCACGGACAAGGGACAGCCACTTGGAGCAGTTCTAGACCGCCGATTAGCATTGCGAGTGGGATCAATGCGTCTGATAGTTCGATACCAAGAAGGGCTCTCTGTCTAGGCCAGGGGTCGGGAACCTATGGTTCATGAGCGAAAGGAGGATGCCCAATATAATGTTATTTTGGTCCTTAAACTGAATTTAATGAATCATATATCATTTGAAAGGGTGTCCTTGGGCTCTCTGTCTAGGCCAGGGGTCGGGAACCTATGGTTCATGAGCGAAAGGAGGATGTCCAATATAATGTTATTTTGGTCCTTAAACTGAATTTAATGAATCATATATCATTTGAAAGGGTGTCCTTTTCAGAGTAATAAAATGCAATTTTTACCAATCTTAAGGATTTGAAAAAGTTAAGTAATGTTATGTTAGGTTACGATGAAGTTATTTTGCATGAGTTTTCATCATAACTATACTTTCAGCAGTTTTGAGGGATGGAAAATGCAGACAACCGAGAAAAATCAATCAAAATTCAATTGATTTGTATTCTTTTAAATCTCACAATGTATCTACGAATCATTAACTTTCATCAATTGAATCACACACTTCATGTGTGATTCAATGAATCAACATTTTTTCAATAGAACTTCCAATTCCCAGTTAAAGTTCACCGATTACTTCCAAAAACATGTTAATTCTAAATTGTTGGCAATGCGGAAGGTATTTATTAGAAATCCCATTAGAAAACAGTAAATAACTTAACCTAACGTAACGTTGTGCAACTCTTCACATTTAGATTAAAATCATGCGATTCATGTTTCACAAGTAAAACTGATTACATATATTTTAATTTCATTCAAATCGGTTTAAGGCCAAAAATGGGCTAACCTAACCTAATCTTAACCTAACCTAACTTCTTCAAATTGCTCAGATTTGAAAAAAAATTTTTTTAGGTTTTGCTAAAGAAGACCATTCGAAATATTCACGTATATTTAATGTTGGTTTAAATATACGTGAATATTTCGAAGCTGAAAAGTCTGTTTATTGAGTCATGGTGGAAAATCTTGGCTGTTTCTCATATTTCTCATGTATCAAAGAATGCACGTGTCTGCTGTCAATTTCCGGAATAATTATGTTCTGAAAGTCTTTCGCTCACAAGTACTTTCCTCAACCTTGATATGGCTCACATGCCCAAAAGGTTCTCTACCCCTAGTCTAGGCCTATTGTCGTTGCCCAACTGATGGCATGACGATTGGCCACTAGATTGTCCCCTTAACTAAGGCCCAGAGTCTTTGAAGCTAATCATGCGGCTAATTATCTAGCTTCAAATTTGTCCAATAGAATCGGTTCATGCTTTTAACACGGAAAAGACAGCTTTGATAGGAGCAGGGACTGACCAGCTTGCATCTGCTTATTTTACGCACTTCTTTTCGAGTGAAAAATATCAGAAATGCATGCACAGGCTGAAAGATTTAACTTCGCACCGCAACAGCATGACAACCGCGTACAAACACCTTGTCCGTTAGTTACGTCATTCAGGAGTTGCATCTGACTGATTTTGAGTTACCGTCCTCTAGCCGCTTGTGTTCTGAATGCATGACTAGAATGCATGACAAGGAAACTGGCCACCATCATGCTAATTTACGGATGTCCGAATGAGATATCTCCAAATCCCATCAGATCTTTCGGCCACTGCAACACACCGCTTCAATCTCAGCTCATCCCATGAATTCAGCACATTAATGTCTCCTACATTAAAAAGGGAATATCCAGACAACGATATTAAATCCAATGAAGTCATGAATTTGGGATGACAAATGCACGATATCCGGCAACACTGGAGGACGGGACTGGACCCATCGCGGTAGGGCTAAATTAACGGCATCTAATTCCATTTGTCATAGCGAAATGGTGCACTGAAACCAAAAAAGGAAGCTTTCTGCCGCCAAATCGTCAATATCTTTCGTATGGTTGGTATCTTTCCCCCAAAAAACTTCCTAGGAAGGGGAGAAAAAATATATAATAATAATACCGGAATGACTTACCCATCTCCAAAAACCTCCAAAAAAGATTCAGTGCTCTCTTCAATCCCGGGGAGACGAAGCTTGAAATTTGCTAGTGATTCTGTTTCAAAAGAGGAAGAAGTAAGCCAAATTTCATTCACGTCCATGGTCTCAGAGAGGAATAAGAGATGGCATAAGAGAGGAATAAGAGGTGACAAAATTCTAATTTTGGCCCCAGAAAGGGGTTGAGAAAAGGTAATGGGCGCTACTACGCCCATTGATTTTGACTGCTAGACGACGAAAAGTGGCTTTTTTTGCAATTTGTGATTCTCCATTTTGCCATAAAAATATGGAATTAGCTGTTGTTCAATTAGGCTTAGAGTGCTAGCTCCGGTACCGTCCTCCTATGTTGCCGGATACCGTGCCGAAATTATGCCAAATTCAAGACTGTTTTAACCTTCGTATTGGCGTCTGGATCTTCTGTTTTTTTTTTACAGTGAGACAATTTGTTTGCTTAGTTCTATTTTATCATTTTCAGCTGAGAAGGAAGCGGCGGTTAGCAGTTTTGATCTATCTGGTGAGATACGGAGATATTTTATCTGGACATCTCTGAATTAACAGGATGCGCGTTCCATGGACTGCATGCTTCTTGAAGGCATTCGTTCATAATGCTTTGGCCTTTGCCATTCTCTTTGATGCACTATCTTCAATGAAACCGGAAGAAACATGAATAACTTCTTACTTCTTGATACCTCATATGAAACTTACGCAGGTGTTATGGACGCAAGAAGATGTGAGAGCACAATATTTACTTTTCCTGCATCCCTGTGCATATGAGACATAGGATATTTTCTTATTCAAAGGAAAATCAGTTTAATTGCCTTTTATTCCTATTGCTGAAGATATCGAAGAATTGAGGGAAATCTCACAAGAAAGAATGAAGCCTTATCTCCGCTATAAACCTTGCTTTTTCAGTGAAGACAACGAGATTAACTATCCCTTTCTTTAGTAGAATGACTTCGGAGATACTACTAGCACATTTACTTACCATTTCTAATGTGAGGGAACGCATTCCATTTAATTATGCCATTTTAAACCTTTCCAAGTTTTGTCATTAAGTTACTAGTTGCTAGCATTCACTAATTTCGTTTCCATCCTCGCTGTCAATATCTTGTAACCTATACAACTCATCTCCAACCAAGCTTATTTGCCATTAGGTCGTCCACTCTTCTAGATTCATTGCAATTACCTAATCGCATGTATCATTTTTCCTGCTTCATTTTGCATAGCCTTTCCTCGGACGGTTAGGTAACACTCGAAGAAAATTATATGTGATATTGTCAGATATTGCGAAATTTTGACTATCTCTATCAAAGACACCATGAAAAAAGGAGGAAAGGAGTCTTGAAAATCGCAAAGGTCAGAAAATTGTTAAACCCGCATTGAAAGTCCAGCAGAATTATTCATTTATTTGAAATCCATTTATTTGAAATTCATTTATAAACTCTATTCCTTGTATTTATTATTTTCGTGTTATTATATGGTTTTCCTCCAATTGAATTCCTCTGATGGGAAGAGTACCAATGTGGTGCTTGCGAAGTCCAAGTAGCAATTTTGCAGATTGATGCGAATCGTTTATCATCCTGAAAAAGCCTTTAATTGATATGTGGCAATGTGCGAGCTTTCAAGAACAAGGCAGCTTTCTATTCCGAAAAGCCAACTGACAATTGGGAAGAGAACGGATGAGGTGGTTCGGTCGGTGAAAAATCCCGAGGCGGTCCTGAGGCAGAAAGGGAAGACTAAGAAGGAAGAGGGAACTCAGTTGCCTGCAGAGGGCAAAGAAGGAACCGAACACAAAGACAAGGTGATACAGTCATTATTTAAAGCGCGCCAGTTGCTTCTAAATAGCAAAGCGGCAAGTCAGGAAAATCGAGACGAGGTAATTCAGTCGTTCTTCATAGCTGTTTTTGATCTCGGTTTGTCCTTCAGTCCCAGTCATCAAACTTTCAAGCAGTTGGACAATTTGGATCAGGAGATGAAAGACCTTGTCATTGAAATAACGAAAACAACTGAAGAATACACTTCAACGTTGGAATTGTTCATTGAAACATATGGTGATTTGTACCTCAGTTACTGGGGCGACTGCGACTCCATCACTATTTGCAAAGTGAGATCTGGTATTGCATACTTCATTGAACTTTTCCCACTGAAGTACCCCTCTCTTAACGAGGAAGAGATTTTCTACTCGGAGGTTCGAGATCTGGACAAGCAATTGGAAAGTTGGAAAAAAAGGTGGGATTGTGACATTCTCTCCACTGAAATTCCAGTAGGTGTTCCAAGAAGTCACTGGTGGTGGTTCTAAAGCAGTTAATCAAGAATGGAATAACAATACGTGTCGTCCTCAAGTATCAAAGACTTCGAAAGTTGGGGAAACATCCTTTCAACCTCTAATCATGTTGATCGTCTCCATGACATCGGCTACGCAAATGCGCATAAACCACGTCCGCCTAGTGTTGAGCCATAGGTGCAGCAACTGCATGTGTTTTAACTAACCCTTAACTAACCCTTAACTAATGACCTTCCCAAGGCCTGTTTCTGCCATCCCGAAAGTTGAGTGAAGCATATGTTCCATTGAGTGACGATTTGGACAAACATATATTCAAGACCAATTTGAACGGCAATCCTCTCAATTATCCTGAACTGCAGAAATAAAAACTGCATAACATCTCCTTTCTTCAAAAGAACTTCTGTGAGGATTGATGGGCATTTATTGACAATGCGTATTGCTTGTATTCGTTACAGGGGTATATGGCCATAAACTCTATTCTGTCGCCTGGATTGAGTATGTGCCTTGCTTAGGGCCACTCCATCAAGTCACAGGAGAACCATACGAGTTTTGGTGCAAGCTAGCACAATATGATTAGTTTATCAATGACGTGACTATTTTTCAAACTCAAATTTATCGCCGTGAGTTATACTGTAGGTGAAGGCTCATCTTTCCCAGCTTAATTACAGTGAAGTGGTAATATTGTTCTAAGGACATGGAAAAGTGCCTGTGCTGTTTCGAGTAATTACAGCACAATACAGTGCAATTTGATGCATTACTTCTCTCTAAACTTTTCTTATTTGTCGAACATCAAGCGGCAATATATGCACTTTCTACATATAAACATAGGGCGAAACTAAAGGTATATGTTCATGATGCAAACCCTGCACAAGAAGTGTTCTCCAGGTGAACAGTGTACTTTACAAAAAGAGATGATGATGCTTATGAAAAATGTGTTCCTTAGTTCCCAGAAGGATGCACTCAGTCAATTGTCTTGCACTGCCTTGCTATTGAATTAAAATGGAACTATTTCACAGATGAGGATGCCTGGCGCTGACAAGGTATTGAAGAACATATTTAAGGAAGCTGGGCCTAACAATGCTTGGGTGAAGGAAAATGTGATGGAACATCTGGGGATGTTAGATGAGGAACATTTTTTACAATTCTTGCACGAGGAAGCTCGGATGCAAAACAAAGCTGAGAAGGAGGTCCTCAGATGTCTGTTGGATATCTGTTCGGAATCGATGGGCTCAGGGACAACGCATGATGTATTCATTCGCATTAACGCACAAGGCAATTTAATGTTTAATAACGAGCTTTGTGTGTCCCTAGAACTTTTGGATAGTATGACCCATGATCGGAGACAAAATCTGTTCAATGCTCTCAGAGACTTCCGGGATAATCAATACGAATGGGATGGAATTTCTCAAATTTCGCGTGACACTTATAACAGTGTAAGGAGAGCTACGGGAGAGAGACTACGCTTCGAATCACAACGTAAGGAAGCCCTGAAGACGTTTGAAGGGCGATTGGAAAAGCGCATGGATGAACTGGAAAGCTCTAATGGAAGACGGATCTTTAGGAACCTTACGAATTACGAGAAAGACAGGATCATTGACCTTGTAGATACATCAAATTTTCTGGTCGAACATCCTGAACTCCTGAGGAAGTGTGCTTCCTTTTCCCTTGAACAGAACCTCACTGATGTCATTTCTTTCGTTGAATACCTTGAGTTTGCCATTGCAGTTTATATGAGAGAGTATAAAAGAATAATGTCGGAATACAATGAGATTGTTCTCAATAGAAAGGCAGAAGGTAAAGATAAGACAGATTATTTACGTGAGTTTGAGGAAGATATTGGCTGCATGAGAACAAAAAAGACATGGGAAGAAGTCGAGAGTAAAGACAAAAGGAAGAAATACATATTGCGGTGCCTCCAAAGCATGAACATTGACTTGAACGAAAAATTACAGCAATACATGCGAGATCCAGAATTACACGATGCCTTTGGGTGCCAAAGCAACAGAGTCAATTTGCGTGATCCTGCGGTTATTGAAGCACTGCGCGATCTCACGGTAAAATTCCGGTCTGATATAGCTGCCATATATCATACCGTGAAACATGCAGGTCAAAACATATCGCCAAAGAAGTACGTTTGTCAGGCCAATGCATTCAAACGATCTGAGCACACACCATGTGAACCTAAACCGACGCAAGAACGAGGAGTCGGACGAAAGTTTCAATTCACACTTCCCAACACCAATGCTAAGGCTATAGTATTAGTGACATACGAGGGAAAAGCGTTTTTGTGCACCTTCTTTCCACCAAAACTGAAAGTTATTGCTACCGACATGTAGGTTTTGAATCGCAATACAGACTGCAATTCATGTGAGTAAGATATAATGGATCGATGTTGTGGATGTTACTTTGTGACTGTCAGTTAGGGAATTAGAAATGACAAGAATGCAAATACTTGATGTCTCAGTAGATCGACAAAAGTGTGTTACTAGTGAATCATGTCATTTTCTTTATGGGTTCATACTCATATCCACTTCTACTTTGCTGCCTTACATAATTGGCACCGCAGTACATGTTTGCACATGTATGATACATATATGTATCACACTTATTATTATTATTGAATATATGTATCACATATATTCACACTTCGATTGGCAGTGTTGCTTTGTGGACGATTTTGCACTGTGTTACATCCATCAGAATCCTCATTGGATTTATTTGTTAGGAATTAAATTCTGTGATGGTTCACCTACAAGTGCCAAGCCTGAATATGAGCAAGCAGGCTTTCCAATATCATTTTTATTTATGTTTTCTTCCCCCCCCCCCTCCGCATGGAATGACGTCATTCGCACAATAATATGTATTCATTGATATTTTGTTTATTTGTGCGTTTAATAAACTTCCTTTAAATTTCATGACTTATATATCTATGGGGTTCAAGGAAATGTAACGTTTCAAAATAATAGTAGGTAACCCATGCAAAAACACGAAGTATTTAAAGGCAATGACTGCGCCCATAACTATGGGAGGCGGTCGCCACACTCCCGTCCCCTTGCTCCTGGCGTGCCATGTGAGAACACAGGACGCGGCAAAAGCACCTCTAATTTCTCAGTTTGCCCCTGCACTTCCTTAATCGTCATTGCAAAGGACGGGGAACTGACGCCGAGCAAAGACGAAGGGTAACCCAAAGATCAAGGAGTTTCCTTAAATCCTCCCCTCGTAGGACAATGTGGTTTGTGAGCTTTTATTGGCGGCATCACACTACTTACTTCACAACCCGCCGCGCACGTTTCCGAACGTTAATTGTATCATGCCACACTGCGTGTACCTGCTACTATGGCTATGAGAAAGCCATTGAGCTAAGAAATGACTGGAGATGGTGCACCCATAAGAACACTTTACTCTTAGGGGCAAAACTGTCCGCTTGTTCGGTAACATCCGCTTTGGGAGCAAGTATTTCGGTATAAGATAATTGAATTATCCCGGGGGACTTACCCCTTGTAGCCAAAGTCTTCTTCAATAAGTATCTAAAGTTTCATTAGAATGCATGCAGTGCTTATGGAGAAATCTCAATTGAAAACAAATGACTGCATTCGGACAGTTTTGTCCCCAATGCCTAAACTTCAACTTTATTCACCTACTCAACAAATTCAATGCTCTGTCCACATCCCTTTCGCTTTAATCGAAGCCCCAAGTCGCCTAAGCTTGCTTTTTACTAATCTTCCACATGTTTCAATATCGATTTTTTCCACTCAGTTAGGACCCGCTCCCACACCTCCAGCATACCTTTGGGAGGTTCCTCGTTCTGTTTGAGGCCCTGCTTGAGGTGTGCCCAGAGATGATCAATGGGGTTTAGGTCTGGAGACTGAGCTGGCCACTCCAGGACCTCGAATGGCTGTTGATTCAGCCACTGTTGGACGCTCTTCGCCCAATGTTTGGGGGTTGTTGCCATTATGGAAAGTAACTCAGTTGACGTGGAGATCATACCAGTCGATCGTTTGCAACAATTCATCCTCCAGGATGGATCTGTAGAGCTGCTGATTCATGGTACCGTTGATCTTGCACATGTAGCCGGTTCCCTTGTTCGTCATGCAGTCCCACATCATGATCGAGTCGCCTCCGTGCCTGGCAGTCTGCTTGACGTGTCTAGCTTGGCGACGTCCTCTCACTTCCAGTACAAGGCGAGTCCATCTGAGTCAAGACAGTTGATCTTGGTCTCATCCGACCTAATGACTCGCTTCCAGTCCTGAATCGTCCAATCCATGAGGCTTCTGGCGAACTCCATCTGGCGCCTTGATATTTGCTGGCGAGAGTTTCTGCTTTTCTTTCTTCTATGCTGCACTTAAATTAGCTTCGTGGAGGGCTTGGAGAACGGTTTTCACACTTACGTCGACTTCCACGTGGTCCCTGAGCTTGTTGGTGACCTGTGTGGCTATTTCCGGCTTACCAGAGGTGATACACGGACGCAGAACTGCATATCTTGAGATAACAGCTGCTGGGGATAGACTCTCGACTCTCTGCGAATGAATTGGTCAAGAAACGAATGAATTGGTCAACGAACGAATGAATTGGTCAACCTAGTCAAGTGTCGAATTTGGAGCAACCCAACAGTTCCATCAGAAAGATGGTGGAGAGGACTGTCTCGAGGTAGACGATGATGAGGGTGGTCAAGAACGATCTAGGGTTCACCTCCCACCAGCTCCAAAAGCAACAGCTCCTCAGTGCAGCCACTAAGGGTAAGAGACTTTCCCGAAGTCGTCAGATGCTGGAGAGGCTCAAAAATGGTTCGGCCTCCAACATCGCCTTCGCGAACGAGAAGTTATTGACGGTACATGCCGTTCACAACAGGCAAAGTGATTATTTACTGGTACGAAGTCGAGAGGAGATTCCCGACAATGATGGAATGATGTTCCGCACCCAGAAGCCGGACACCATTATGGTTTGGGGCACCGTCACCAACAAAGGCAAGTTCCCCCCTCGTCTTACTTCCCGAGGGCATTAAAACCAAGGACGTCGATATAAAATCCATAATGTTGGACGCCCTGCTCCCCTGGGTTTAAGATCCGTTCGGGGATGAGCCTTGGACATTCTAACAGAACGGAGCAACGTCTCATACGGTTAACATGACCCAGGACTGGTGTCGGAAAAACTTTCCAGGGTTCTTGACCATGGAGGAGTGGCCCAGTCGTCTCCAGATCTGAACCCTCATCACTACGCCATGTGGTCGATCCTTGATTCTAAGGCCTGTTCCAAGTCACACGACTGTCTGGGTACTCTCAGACGATATTTGGTTCGTATTTAGGACGAATTCATCATTAATTTGGTGTACTGTGCGAAACACGAGACCCATACCGCCATCTAGTGGCCTTGAGGAGAACTTCAACGTTTCCAAAACAAATAAATTATCTGTGCATACTAGGGCACATTGGGTCATCGCGTCAGTCTGAAAATGGATCGATGATGGAATGGCAATATTGGGAATCCGATATTTAGCCAATATTTATACGGTATTGGAAATAATAGCAAGATTGATATCGTACAAACAATTTGAAACAAGTAACGTTGAATCAATGTTGAATCGACATTTAATAAACGTTCGAAACGTTGTACCAACGTTTATCCAACGTAGCCTTGGTTGCTGGATACTGACATCGTACCCAATTTTTGCTCAGCATTGAGCCAATATTTGAAGCTACTAGGATGGTAACACTGGATAGGTACTTAGTCGTTTTTTGAAGAAAAATGTCCATTCCCTATTTCACGATGCATGTTCCATGATACTACCATAAATAATATTTAAAAATGCGAATGAAGAAGGCATCATGATGTCCTAACACTACTACAATATTCCCGCAAAGTTGGACTTTGACCTTCAACGTCGATGACACTGTATTGACTCTAGGGCAAGGGTGGACAAAATACGACCCACGGACTGAATCCGGCCCGCCAATTGATTCTATCCGGCCCACCACTCAGTCTAACAAAAGGAAAAATTATAGTTCGTTCAGTCATAGAAGGACCAATTTTAATCACTGAAGGAGTTGAGCTTGCTCCTTTCGTTTGTCTTAACACCCTCTTCCTTCTTCTGCCCCTCTTCCCCTTCCTTTCCTCTCAATATCCACGTTTCGACTAGTCTTTTTTAGAATAACGCTTTCTTGGGATTCAATTGATTAATTATCAAGATGGCATGCCTCCCCAGGGACCAACTGTCAAACTCTGGGATTTGTGACTATCTGAGATTGGGAATATAGATATACTGACGGCGAGATTTTCTAGGATTCGAACCAATTCGATGCATTTTATCAGATAGTCCAGTACACCACAGTGCAATTTAACGTAATTGAAGATGAACGACATGAATTGTATTTAAGAGCGATATACTTGGCTCCTTTCTTTGGGAGAATCTAAATGGCCGAAAAACGTGATACGGTAGAGGAAGCTGCTGTTCAGTTTTCATGGTAAAGGAGGGAATAGGACCGACAAGCAATGATTGTGCTACTTAGGTATTCTCCCAGATACTGGAGTGCGGCCCTTCAAGCTCACCTAAACTCGTGAAGTGGCCCTCCAGCCAAAATAATTGCCCTCCCCTACTCTAGGGAACGTTCTCACGAAGCTACTACATTTTCTGGGTAATACACAATGAGTTTTATGGCATACATTCTGTCCCTAATGTAAAACCACATGAAAAAAATTCAATGAGTTTAAATCTGCCGATCTACAAGTCTACTATGTGAAGTGCTAAACCCTTTCCTAAACCCTTAACCGTGGCTTTCAGCACCGATATGGACAGCAATGAATGTGGAGTCGGGGATGATAGATGGGTGTGCAAGCATCAATGTTCCTTGGTTCCACTTGGACAGGATGGGACTGTATAGTGATATGAATGGGCCATACAATCTTGGAACGGTTGGCAGGAAAAGAAAGAATAAGCGAAAGGAAGTAATATGAAAACCAATTTTCAGTTGCTTTCCTTTTCTTCAACCTCCCCCCCCCCCCTCTAAGGGATTAACTAACGTTAAGCCAAAGCCTAACCAACAGACTGCCTTCAGATCACGCCAAGATCTTTTTCTTTTCCAATTAAACTGAATTCTCGACTTACGCGTAATCGTTGTCTTCGAGACATCTTGAGGTTCAGCACGTGTAACGTTTGGCCAATCACAGGCCTATTCATACTGTACGTCCATAAACCATTTCAGAGTGGATGTGTAACGTTAGACCGATTAGACTCCTGTTTCTCGTTTCATGAACCGTTTCAGTGGGACGTGGAGCGATAGGCCAATCTGGAATTCATCGAACCATCTCGAATAGATCTGAGGAGAGAATGCCTTCAAGAAGCATGCAATCCATGGAATGCGCCATCCTGTTAATTCAGAGATGTCCAGATAAGATATCTTCATATCTCACCGCATCGATCAAAACTGCTAACCACCGCTTCATTCTCAGCTCAACTCATGAACTTAGCACATAAGTGCCTCATACATTAAAAAAACAGAATATCCAGACGCCGATACGAAAGTTGAAACAGTCCTGAATTTGGCATAATTTCGGCACGGTATGCGGCAACACTGGGGGGAGCAGGGGCCGTATTCGCGTCACTTCCTTAGCTAAGGAATGCCTTAAGAGTTAGGAGACCCCTAGCTAAGGGTTTCCTAAGAGATGATGTCTGGAAAGGCTGGAAAATAGGGGTCCCCTAGAGGTACCGTATTCACGTTCTTCCCTTAACCCTAGGGAATCCCTAAACGCACCCCTAAGAGACATAAGAAATTGGAAAGAAATTAGGAGAGCCTTCAGCCGCCATTAGCAGACTCCTGCGAGTTCATTGCACTCTTTCAGAGAGCAGAAATGCCTCTTCAGTTCTCTTCTCGAGGTTTTGCATTTGTTACCGAAAACGGTTTCGAAGAATTATTTTACCTGTTTTACAGATCATGCCCTTGTAGTTTTTCATAATTTCATGTCGTATTGCATCGACGTAGAGAAATTGACACAATATGACAGATTTTGAAACTTCAATAGTTTTGCAATGCTGAGTCAGCGTTGTCGTACAGGCTGATGTTTTTACACATCTTATTCGTAGATTCAGGATTACTTGAATGAATTCATTTGTCACGAGTTCCTCATTGGAATTAACTTTACATATCGTTTTCTTCTCAGGTGGCAACAGGTAATTCTCATAGACTGAGATAACAATGAGCCTGGAAATCTGGTTGAAGTTAAAGTCGACCTTGAATTACAATATCACCATAGAGTAGAGAGTATAAATGGAGGCGCTACTCCGAGGGGCAGGGGAGGGCTGAAATATTACAAAGACATCTGGTGGCCTGTTATCAACCACACTTCCATGTGGAGTGCTTCGTGGTAGCGGAATCGAGAATCGACTCATTCGGAGATTCGACCCAAAGGGATCCTTTAACGTAACGCGCGCTGATTCCGCTGCTCGGCCATGGAGGAGTTTTTTATGTTCACCCGCTAGGTGGATCATCGACAGAGACATTTATATTCTGACTCCGTCAATGAATGGGGTTTCGAGCGGAGTGTCGGTGTCGCCTCTTATTATACTCTCTACTCTGTATCACTATGAATCACTCTCTGTATCACTTTGTCTTCATCAAAGTATTTATCAGTATTCTGGCTAGCATCATTACAGGGTTAGCAGAATCCCATCCTTGGGACTGGAATGGGATAACTGATGTTGCTCCAATTGTGAGAATGGATGATGAACACTGATCATTTTAGAACACGGTCTCCTTTCCATTCACCTTCCTCATTTCGCATGGTTAGCAGAATCCCATCCTTGGGACTGGAATGGGATGACTGATGTTGCTCCAATTGTGAGAATGGATGATGAACACTGATCATTTTAGAACACGGTCTCCTTTCCATTCACCTTCCTCATTTCGCAAACTCCCTATCGACGATCGTTTAGATGGAATGCGCCGGACGAGTACATAAACCGTTCAGTTCAAATGAGGAGATAAGAAACGTGGGGGCTTCCTAGGCCAATGTGCATGATACGGTGAATTTGGTGCGAAGCTATTCCTTGTTTGACCTCCCTCGCGTCTCACATTCCCTCGTGCTTTTGCATGTAAATACGTACGTGCGAGAGAGAATGGCTAGGGTCCGGCGCGACTTCTACAGGCGCCAGTTACTCATTGATTTTTCTCTCTTCCTCTGGTCTCACGGGCTTCATCGAAAGCTCCGTTCTGTCTGTGTTCGGGACAGCTTTCGCGGCTTTTCTGGAGCCAGTCGTTTCACTTCTTGACACAAAGGCGTGATGGAAGTAAAGGGTTGTGCAAAAGTTCCCGTACACTTTCTTTTCTTTCTCTTACACTTTTTTATTTTTTATTTATAAAGTTGAACTTTGATAAAAACCTTAACCTGAGCTTGTTAGTTGAATAATTATGTACAACAACAACAACGTGAAAATATAAATGAATCAAATTCTAAGCATATGCTCAAAATTGGCGCCGTCCTCCTTGATACACTCTCGGAGTCGCTTTGGAGCGTTGCGAATGATGGTTGCCAGCTGTTCGACGTTGATTTCATTCCAAGCGCATTGCAAAGCCGTCTTCAGTGCCTCGGTGTTGCGAAAACGGATTCCCGAGACCTTTTGCTCCCAAGATCGACAAGACCGAATAATCCATCGGGTTCAGATCTGGCGATTGCTCCAGACTTCATGCTTTGGTTGCGAAGCGCGATGATAGCGCTTCGATTCTCTTGTGTCATAGCTCCAGTGTCATAGCTCCAGAGAAAATTTTCAAATAAAGACTTACTATAATGAAAACTTTTCGTATCAGAAAAGCCCGTAAAATAAAAAATACATCGGAATTGCCAAAAATCCTTTGATTGGTGAAAAATATTTTTTTTTTCAAAGTGTACGGGAACTTTCGCACAACCCTGTATGCCCTGCTTGGTATTGGAACATGTACACAGGTCATTGTATCTCAATCCATTCTTTGGGGCACAAATGACTCTTTTTCAACCTGGCACCG
>CAJPEV010001851.1:21109-55661 GCA_905338385.1 Darwinula stevensoni | reverse complement strand
GGCCTGCATCGTCTCGCGGAGTCCGATCCCGGATCTCGCGTCTTCGTCTCCCTCCGGCTTCCCCCGACTCACCGATGCCCTCGGCGAGGTCCGTCGCCCTCTTCAGGTCTCTCGTGAGGGATCTCACGAGGAGGTAGGCGTTGATCGGATTCCCCACGTGACTCCCCGCGTCCTTCTCCCTCGTCTCCGTCGACTCCAACAACCTAGACGAGAGCGAAGAGCGTCTCGCGACGGTCGCTCGCGAACGGCGACCCGCTCGGGACTCACCGGTTCAGGCTTCGGAGTCCGGATTCCTCGTTCCGGATCTCCGCCTCCGTGCGCGTCGCGTGATCCGCCAACGCTTCCTCCACCCGCGACAGCGACACCGTCAGGTGCGCCAGATCCACGTGAGAAGAGTAGAAATGATGGTCTCCGTCCGTCGCGGCGAACGGCGACGGAAGGAAGAAGAGCAGACAGATCGCTTCCCCTCTCATCTCTCTCGGGACACGAATGGCCTGCGGGCGGAAGAACCGATCGAGCGCGCCTGCAGCGCGAGCCGCGTGAATCGTGCTCTTTTCGTCGCGAAGTTTCGTCACCGACGACGACGACGTTTCGACTCTCGAGACGAGACATCGGGGAGATCGAGCGACGGCGATGCGAACCGTGAAGTCGATCTCGGGTGGAAAATTGCAGCACTCCGCTCGCTTTAGAGCAAAACGATGCGACTCGAACGAGAGTCTTTGCATCGCTCTGCCGAGCAGAACGAGAATCGCGCTCGATGCGTAGGGTGCATCGCTTCTCTGGGATCCGAGCGAAGGATCCGAATTCGCGTCGAGACGTCGAAATCGACCGAACGAACGACCGGAAGAGCGACGAAGATCGAGAAACGAAACGACCGCAAATAGAGTCGAACGAGGCGAAAAAACGGTCGACGAGCGACCGACGACGAAGCTCGCGGGAGCCGACCGCGGCGGCGACGAGGCCGAGATCCGATCGTTCGACGGAACGACTCGAACTGCCCGAAACGATCGACCGAGAGGGTGACGAAAATCGAGGATTCCCGTCGCGACCGAACGTCTAAAGCGCGAGAAAACCGGTGGCGATTTCGACGTTCCGGTTCCGATCTTCCGACCGACACCGTCGAGGAACGCGCGACGCAGAGACGCGTCGGGTTCCTCGTCGTTCCGATCCCCGTCGAACGTTTCCTCCGATCGCGAATCGAGGGCGCGCGATCGCACGACGTCGAGCGCGCGGACGCACCCGGGTTCGCCGGATCCTCGAACGGAACGCCCGCGAGCGAAAGGGTTCTCGCGACGGTCGGTGGATGCGTCGCGCACGCGGGACGCATCCGCCGACGTCCTCGTCCTCGTCCTCGCGACGGAAGGGGAGCCCAGACGAAAACGAACTCTTTCGGAACCGGATCGCTCGAGATCGTGCCGCGGCGAACGTCATCGAGAGAGGATGCATCCGTCGAACCGAGTCGAGAACTAATTTTCAAAATCTGGATAGGGGGGGGGGGGGGGGGGGGGGGGGGGGGGAGATGGGGGGGGGGGGGGGGGGGGGGGGGGGGGGGGGGTGGAGGGGGGAAGGAAGGAAGGAGGGTCACGGGGGCTTTTCCGACCCATAAAACTGCATCGTGCAGGAAAGACACGGTGACTCGTCGTGAGGGAGTGAATGACGTAAAGCCGATCTCCGTAGGTTCCGGGAGGAAATCGCGTTCGGGTGGGTCTGGCGGGGTCTGGCGGGGTCTGACGGGGTCTGGCGGGGTCTGGCGGGGTCTGGCGGGGGGTCGGCTCGTCGAGGCGGTCCACGCCTTTACTCTCTCGTCGACGGAAGAAAAAAAGAGGACCCTCGCGTTTCCGCGTTTCTTTCCGTTTTCGCCGGTACGAGCCGTTTCGCAACCTCGCGCTTCCCGTCTCGGACGCTCGCTCTCGTCACCGTTCGTCGCCGGGAGAACCCCGTTCCGTATCGATCCTCTCGATCGCGACGAAAAAAATCGGAAAGCCGAGACCGGAGGCAGATCGCGGAACGCTTCGCATCGGTTCTACGTCTGCCGTCGATCGTCCCTTTTCGCGGGGATCGCCGTCTCTTCGGTCCGGGTACGAAAGGCATCGTACGCAGTCCGTTCCGGATCCGTTCGACCCGCTTCGTCTCGTGGGTGAGGGGCGAGGGGCAAGAGGCAAGGGGCAAGGGGCGAAGGGCAAGGGGCGAAGGGCAAGGGGCGAAGGGCAAGGGGCGAAGGGCAAGGGGCGAGGGGTTCGCGAGCCTCGAGTCTCCTTCGAGCGGCGTCTTCGCGAATTTCCATCGGCTTTCGCCGCGACTTGCCTCCTCGCACCCCGTCTCCGACGCTCGACCCTTCGGGCTCGGACCCTTCGGTCTCGTCCGGACGATCTCGCCGCGTTCGCGTTCGAGCCCGATCGCTTTCTCCGCGCGGGAACGGATCGGTTCTCTCGCTCTTTCGCCGTGGACCGCCCCGAGTCGATGCCACGGGAAGCGCTGCGAGCGCGTACCGAAAAGATCCACGTAAAAGAAAAAGCCAGGACGTAAGAATCCGAGTGGTGACATCGAGACGTCCGACGTGCATTCGCTTTCCCGTGCGCGTCGGGACGAGCGACGCGAGATCCGTCCCTAAAACGACGATTCGAGGCGATGCGGAAGGAACGAGGGATCGAGGAGGAAAGAGACGGCAACGATTTTTTTCCGTTCGGAAAGCGTGGAAATTTTCCGCCACCGGTCGTGAAAACCCGCGCGGAAGGAACGAGAGCCGAGCCGTTCCGCGAAGAAGCGAGGAAAAAATCGGGACGTGTCGAGCATACGCGCTCGACGAAGGCGGATCCCGAGAGCAAACGCGGCGCAGACCATTCCGGGTGCGACGGGGACGATGGAGTCGTGCGAGTCGAGAGCCTCGAGAGCCTCGAGAGCCTCTCTCCTCTCCCTCCTCTCTCTCTTCGGTGTTCTCGGTCTGTGCGTCTCGTTCCGGTCCGACGCGACCGGTGGAAGCACGGATCCCTTCCCCCGCGTCGGAAGCTGCACCGCGTTCCCTTCTCCCATCGACCGTGGGTGTCGCGCGTCCCGCCTCCGAGAGTGCGCGTCGCTCGCGTCCGAATCGGAACGTCCGGTGATCCTTTATTCCTCCCGATGCAGTGACGGATTCGTGCGGCCGAAGGGGCGGGGGAGCCGTCGAGGCCCGTCAACTCCCGTCCGCGCACCCCTTCGGCTGGCTGCTGTGGCTGGCGTCGCAGTGGTTCCCTCGGCTCTTCTCGCGGTTCCTCGTCCCTTCGGTGATCGGAGGAACGCCGGTGGACTCGATCTCGGAGGCCCCCTTCGTGGCCCAGATCTTCACCGAGAAAGGGACCTTCTGCGGGGGGACCATCGTCGGCCCCAGACACGTCCTCACCGCGGCTCACTGTCTGAAGTGGGTCCGAGTCCGTCGTTCCTCGCGCGTCCACCCCGCCGAATCCTCGTTTCGACCGAGCCGGAGCGGCGACGTCGTCTCCGTCTCGAGACGCGTACGGGGCGTCCCACGAGTCGCCGTACCGTTTCGAGCTCCAAAACTTTCCAGACTTCGACGAGCGGGTCGCCGTCGTGAGCGTCGACGCGAAGAGCGTTCTTTAGAATTTTTTAAGACGACGACTCGGTATCGGACTCGAACGGAAACCGCTTCGAATGCAGATCGGAAAGGTATACCCGTTTGGAGCGATTTATGGTACACCTTGTTAAATCCTCTCTTACGAAATTGCGAAATTTCGTGTTTTTCTCCCCTCATTTCAAATAGACCCGAAAAAAAAAACAGAAAAAAGGACATAACGTTTAATTTAATTTATCGTTTAATTTAATCGTATATTCGTTTAATTTGTTTTGACCGTCACGAGAAAAGGCTTCGCAACGGACGCTGGAGCGACGAAGAAAAGTTGGAACCCGGTGGAGGTCTTCGAAATACCCGTCAGAGTCGAAAGGGACCCCGAGGCGATTTCCCGGTGCCAAGCCTCGTGCCGAATGCATCGACGGAGGCGGAGGGCATCTCGACACATTTTCCAATCCAGAATTCCTTGCATTTTTCACGAAGTCGATTCCAAACGACACGGTATCGTTCGGTCGATGTCACTTCTCTCTCGTGCCGACCGTTTAATAGGTGGGATTTTTTGGAAATGGTATCGTGACTCGTGGGACACCCTGTACGTACCCGTAGCAAAAAAAAAGTCTATCCACGACTCTCCCTCTCCCTTCTCCCTCTCCCTCCTTCCTCGATCGCATCACTCGAAAATGGGAAAAGGTAACCAGCTGAGGCGAAAATCACTCGAACCGTCTCAAACTGCAGATGGTTTAAGGTATTTTCAAAATGACTTCGATAAACATCGGAACGAGATCGGAAGACTCGGAGCATTCTCGTGATGATTTTAAGAGGTGTTCCTGATAAATCTCGCGCATAAAAAAAAAAAACACAGAAGGAAAATGCGATGACGCTATTTCTCATCCTAGAGAATACGAAGATATATTGGTAAAAGGACGGAGTATTTGCAGGATGAATTCGGGTAGGGCCGTGACGGTGAGAGTGGGATCGACGACGAGGGGGTCGGGAGTTCTCGTCCGCGCCCAGACCGACACCCTGCATCCCCAATTCAGCAGTACCTTTCTTTTTTCATTTTTTCATCATCGGCGAGTCGCGGGAGGACGGTGCTCGAGCGGTATTCCTCTCGATGGAAGCCGGGAACGGGGTTCTCGGGGCGTCCGCGTGATTCGCGCGCGAACGTAAAGATCGAGACGAAAAAGCGAGCACCGGACTCCCACGACTTGCCGAACCGTTCGAAACCCATCGGACGAGTCGGAGAAGTCGAAGGAGCCGATCGATGGGATGACCTTGCAGTGAAGGACGCGGGGGGCGGATCCGACGTGGCCTCGATCGTCCTCGAGGAGAGCCTAAACTTTTCCGCTTCCGTGCGGCCGATCTGCGTTCCGATCTGCGACGGAGGCGACCCGAACGGCACGCACGTCCTCTACGGCTGGGGGCGAACGGCCTCCAAAGGGGGTAAGAACGACCGAGACCCGTTCCGAGTCCGTCGCGGTTCCGGGTCCGAGGGATTCCACGCGACGGGCGTCCGGTGGTGTTTCAGCGCTTCCGGCGGCCCTCCAGCAGATCCAGATGCGGCTGACGAACCAGAGCGAATGCACGGAAAACACCGACGGACGGATCGTCTGCGCCACGGGGATTTCTTCCCGCACCGGAGGTTGTAACGTGAGTTTCCCGACGGGTCCGCTTCTCCTTTCGGAAGACGTCGTCACCGATTCAAATCGCTCTCTCTCTCTCGTGGATCAGGGAGACAGCGGGGGCCCCTTCGTCACGTGGTACGGAGACGTCGCATACTTGACCGGGATCGTCTCCTACGGGACCGAAACGAAATGCGAGAACTCCTTCAACGCGTTCACCCGAGTCTCCTATTTCGCCCCTTGGATTCGAGACCGTCTCCGACGACGACGAGGATGATCGCGTCGCGTACCGTCGGCGTCTTCCCGAATTCGAGTAAAAGGTTTCCGAAAATCGGTGGTCCGATCGTTTTTTCGTTCGTCGCGAGGCGAGAAGCGACGCACGATCGCACGGGTGGACGACGGACGACGAGTCCGAGGATCCACGCGGTATGAAATTCTTCCGTCGACCCGAGAAGTGCCAGAAGCGGCACGGTAGCCTACCGACGTCGGTTTCGTCGACGGTCGGCACCGAGGGTTAAAATCGGCCCTCCGACTCGACGTCGGCACGGACGTCGACGAAGGATCGAACGAGTGCCGTCGAACCGTCTTCGAAATCGTGGACGCGAGGAAGAAGATGACGGACGAAACGAGAACTCGGGAGGAGAGAACGATCGCCCTCGCGTCCCGGTCGTTCTTCGTCGTCGTTCGGCTGCCGATCGAGCGAGGGTCGGGCGAGGGTCTCGATCGTCCCCGGCAAGAGGAGACTCGGTCTCTCGGTTTCTTCTTCCCGACTCCTGCTAGGCAACGCTCGCAGATCCGTTCGGAATCGGGCGAACGTCGTCGAGTCCGGAGTCGCGAAACGCGTTCGTCATGTCCGAGGCGAACGCCAGAGACGCCGGAGTCGAGACGGCGACGGAGAGAACACCGAGAGAGACGAGAGGTGAGTCGGGGAAGAGGGATCCGGGCGCCTTCGGCGAGGCGACGCCCTTTCGCCTCGCGTCGTCGATCGCGCGCGAAGGCGTCCATGCGCGTCGAGAGCACTCGCCGAGGACGGGCTCCCTCGGTTGCGAGCGGGCGAGGGCGGTGACACGTGCCACCGAGTTTCACCGAGACTACTCTCCGCGAGTCGACTCGCAGAGAAAACCACATTCCTCGTCCGAAAATCGCACGTGCGAGATTTTCCACGCTCGAGGATGTCGTTCCAAATGTTTGTTTGGAAGATTCTCTCGCAACGTCCTCTCGTCGTCCGTGCGAGAAAACCGAGCGGTGCGGACGAGGCCCGTTCCGGTCTCGGAATCGTTCGTCGACGGGGTGACTCCGGGGGGAAACGGGGCACGCGAACCGTCGAGCGTCCAAACGCCGAGAGTTCGACGAACGGAGAAAGTACCGTTTCGCCGTTGCGACCGAAATTCCTTGTCGAACGAGAGCGCATGAAAAAAAAGTCCCGTTCCGAACGACGGAGCGAAAAGTAAAAAGACGGAGCCTTTCACCCGCTTTACTAACTTCGTGCAGCGATTTCCGGCACGGAGCTAACCGATTCGCGACACCGTCACGGCCGACGACTGTAAGCTGCACGTCGAAATCGAATCTCGAAAGTGCGTCCCGAAAGAGAACGAGAACCGTGACTCACCCGTACGCACGTCTTACCTCGGCGAGGGTGAAACCATCTCGCGATGCACCCTGGATGCCGGCTCGGCCATCCGACCGCAACGATAACGAAAACGAAACCGAACGGCGGGTGGACCAGACTCCCCGTCTCCGTCTCCCCGTTCGATGGGAGCAAGTTTTCACCCGCTCTTTTCTGCTCCAGGCGAGGCCACGTTTCCTCTCTTTTTTTTCGTCACGTCGCGATACGCTCGCCCGTGTCGCGGTCGGCGGTTGCCGGGCGAAGAGTCTCGCGAGAGAACGACCGCCACGAGCGTCGTCAGCGGCTCGAAGGAGGCGCCGCATTTTCGTTCAGGAGCTCTCTTTAAAAAAAATCCCTTCGATTCGATTACCATTCCTATTATATGCAATATGTAGGCCTATTAGAAACGGTTTAACTTTTTTGCGGGTTTTTGTTTATTGGCCGTCGCGTTTTTTTTTTTTTACGATCGAATCGACGGTCGTGAAGTCTTCGTGGGAGTCGGATCAGCACGAAGCAACTCCTCACGAGAAACGTGCACGTTAATCATCGTGTCGAGAATAACGTGGAATGCTTTTCGCATCTCGAGGTGCACGCGACGATGGGATCGGTCATAAAATCGCGCATCCGAATGGCAGACGAGTCGACGATTAACGGTCCGCGGAGCCGCGCGAGTCTTAGGAAAGGTCGCGATCGGCAAGCGACCACAAAATAACGATCGGAATCGACTCGTCGCCGAAAAACCATCTCGCGATCGATGCGTGTTCCCCAGGAGGAGGACGGAAAGGGAAGGAAAGGAGGGAAGAGGGATGGACGGTGGTGCCACCGGACGGAGGCTACGGGTGGGTCGTCGTCTTCTCCGCCTTCACCAGTCGCCTCTTCTACGACGGCGTCCTCTACGGCTGCACTCTGTACACGGTGGAGATGGAGGCGGAGATGAGGGGGAACGCCAACGCCCCGACCACCATCACCCTTCTTCTCGGCGGTTCCGCCCTCGTCGTCGGTAAACGAACGCGTGCACGATCTTTCCGAGACCGCACGCGCTCGGGAGCGGTCGGATTCCACGACGGACGACGAGATCGCGATCGTCGGGTTCGTTTCGCGTCGCCGGGTCCGATACCTCCGAAAAAAGAGGGATCGTGATTTTCGTTCTCGATCGCGCCAAAATATCGGTTTTCGGAATCCGTCACGCGTGGACGGACGAGAACGAAGCGTCGTCCGGCGATCGATACGTAAGGAACCGTAGAGCCGCTCGTCGACGATGCCGTGTTCGCGATCGCACGTCGCTAAAGAATCTCCGATGCAGTTGCGAAAAATCGAATGCGTTTTGGACGGTTCGGAACGCAGGGACGGCAGGAGCAGCCCTGGCTCATCGCCACGGATTCCGGATCCCCGCCTTGCTCGGAAGTTTACTCGGGGGATCGGCACTGGCCGTCAGCGCTTTCTCCACCGACGTCCCTGCTCTTTGCTTCTTCTTCGGCATCCTTGCAGGTGGAATTTTCACCTCGAGTCTCTTCGTCGTTCGCGCGGGAAGCATTTCGAACGGCTTCGAAGCTCTTTCACGCAGGAGCAGGATTGGGTCTCTTGGACCTCTCCATGATGCTCTGCGTCTGTTTCTACTTCGAGAAGGGACGAGCCCTTGCCATCGGGATCGTGTCCAGTGCGACGGGGATTTCCATCTTCGTCTCCCCGCCTTTTCTCAATTTCCTCATCCAGAAATTTTCCTGGAGAGGCGCTCTACTCGTTCAAGCCGGTCTGACGTCTTCCTAGTAGTCTCCCAGTGATAGAGAACGGAGCGTTTGAATAGTCCGTGTCTGTCCGTCTTATTTATCTTTATTCTTGCTAAATTTAGTCAAGTTTTAGTCGTTCAGGCGAGCTTACATTGCGGTGAGACACTACCATACGTGATTAAAATGTAAGAAGATGAAGCTCTTTTACGCGACCGTTCGTGCAGCGTTGTTTCTGGAGGGAGTGCCTCTGAGTTTGCTTTTACGCCCCCTGGAGCCGTCGGCCCGTCTCGGCCCGAAGGAAGAGACGACGACCGCGAGAGAGAAGTCCGAAGAGGACGTGCACGACATCGCCCTGTCCCCCGTCCTCGAACCGGGGAGAAGTTCGGAGCTGGCGGGACGGATCCAGGCCCTGCGAAAGGGACCCGGGAGATGGGTCCCCATCGAATACCCGAAAGTGGAGGGGGCGGTCGCGACGGGGAGTCGGGATCCGTCGTCCCTCTCGCCCGGGACGAAACACCCTGCAGTCGCCGTCCTCTATGCCTCCGATGCCTTCCGAGGAAAGGAGTGGGACACCGGTGAGTCCTGCTTCACGCGTCGCACAGGTCGTACGCCGACGTACTCGAGCGTGGACGTTTCGATCCGCGATCGGCAGTACCGAGTTCTGCCTAAAACTAATCGAAATCTAACGTACGAAGTATCGGTCGATATCTAAAACCGACCACGTTATAGCCCATCGACGAGATGGAAGATTTCCTTCGGTTTCTTTTCGAAGCATCCGAGTCGAATACGATTCTCGACGACGTCGAGGCAGAAGTTAGAACTTCGAGAAGCTCCCAAGTACCTCGAGACGTCACGTTCTCGACCTACGACCCCGGCAGGGAAAGAAGAAGCGGGATGGAGACCCGGAAGAAGACGCGGGACCGGCGATCCGATCGCGGGGGACGGAAGCGGCAGTCACACGTTCCGCCACTTCCTCGCGCCCGGCGTCGGATCATCGACTGCCGATGAAATCACCCGCGACCGCGAACTTCGAGCCGCCGATGGAGAAGGGAGCATTCGGGGGATGGAGCTTCGACGGATGCACACCGGGCCCTTGAACAGAATGGACCTCTTCTATTGCTTCAGCGTCTCCAATCTTTCTCATTACCAGCAAGCGGTATCACGTTTTGGCTCTTTTCTTTCTTCTCGTTCCCTTACTTCGCAACAGAAACGAAATTTATCGCTGAAAATTGCGCATTTCCGAGACGATTGCAGACATAACTACAGACACTCCCATCGACAATATGAACCCGTCGTGATGTCCCGGAAGATCTTAAATCCTTTTCAGAGTAAGAAAAACGTACACTCACCAAAATTATAGGTAATTTTTAAACTTCTAAAACTTGCTTTCCGCGGAAGGGAGCAGAGATATTTCAGGTCCAATTTTTCGTAGCGACTGTCGAACGGCACAAACGACGAAGCCGACCGACGGCTACCTAATCGGGATGCATTCCTTTCACGAGGCTTCCATGACGGCGTTTCGAGAGATGGTGACGAGAGTTCCGTCGTCGATGGAAGGAGCCCCAAAGACGATCTCGAGGATCCTTCCACGCGCCTGCATGGAGGGGATATCCTACCTGCTGGACGTCCGCCTCCTCTCGTCCTTCACCCTCATCGCCATGATCCTCGCGTGGAGCTTCGCCCACTTCTCCATCGTGGCCATCCTCTACCATCTTCCCGGTTCGTTCGAGTGATACACTCTCTAATGAGACCAGCGATCCACGAGGTGCCGGAACCAAACATTCAAAGCCATCATCGATGACTAGAAATTCACTACCAACTTTGGCACGATGATGTTCCTCATAATAAGCCTATTCTCAAAATTAGCAGGCGTCGATGGAAATTAGAAATATACAATAAGCCAAACGTAGAAAGCAAATTGACTTCACTCATGAAAAGACTCCTTTTGCGATGACACCAGCTTCAGATAACGAAGAAAATTCATACATTGGTCAGACGTCATTAAAATCTGATCTCGCAGACGAGAAATTGTTTTTTTTTTCTTCTTCAAATCCTTCTCTGGTTCTTTCTCATTGCTCCGGAGGAAAGAATCTCATTTTCTTTTCCAAACTCAAGGAACAAACTGCGGACAACTTAAGTCTATCCGCATGGCATATTTTGACGTGCAGTTCTAACAGATATGTGCAGTTCTGAATTGAAATTTGCGCAGTTCAAAACTGGGCAAGAATTAAATTTTGAAACAAAAGTAACTCTGAAATTAGTGCAGTCACCTATTTAAAATGATCACTGCATTTCTAATTTAAAAATGGTGATACATCTAATTTTTATTCCCAAATATATGGGGGAGGTGGGGACCATACCAATGACTCCTACATAGAGGTTACAATTATTTGTGCAGTTCTGATTTTTTCTTACAGTATACCCTGCTTTCCGGTACTGAATTCGTCGGGACGTACTTTTGGTTCTTGCGCGCATGTCGAAGTGATGCCATTATTCATCCTCGTGATCGCTAATGAAACCGACTCTATTTTTTCCATGCTACAAGGCAGATTTAATTCGCGAAATGTCGGCAGGTGCCTTGAAGTCGGCGGGGCACGAGGAATGGGCGACGGCGTCGTTGTGCACGTGCGGTGTCAGCAACACTCTCGGCCGTGCTCTATCCGGTTACATCGTGGACCGGACTAAGGTGGGGACCTTAAGGGTTTTCCTCATCCTCATGGCCTTCACTTCCATCCTCACCGTCCTCCTCCCCATCTTCGGCTTCACCGCCTTCCCTTTCGTCCTCTTCTACATGTTCGTCTATGGTCTCCTTCAAGGCAAGCATCTCGGCACTTCGACGGAGAGTGGAAAAGCATATTCTTCAACTTTGCGGGGAAAACGATTTTCGTTCAGTTCCCATATATTCTGTTCCGCTTTCGTTAGAAAGTGAATGAGCACGCTACAGGAAGGTTATATCTATAGTTTAGGGAGCAAAATACTTTCTCACCTATGGGCAAATCGGTATGAAATTTGCTAAACGGGATGATTTTTTGCGAGATACGGTTATTTGCGAGTGTAAGGTTTGGCGAAAAAAAGAAGTCTAAATAACAAAATGCTTGTATCCTAGAAAATCGCCTGAATGCCCCAATACAATTCCATCCGAGGGGGTTAGTATAATTCGAAACGCTATTTGAAACTCCGCTACATGCTAGCAGTTGTCTCAAGTCACACTCATGACTGCTCGTTATTTTTGTGGCATTACCTATTCCATCTTTCGCGGTAAAAGCTGCACTATGTTGCCGTAAGTGATGCCGAACAAGCAAATTCAATCCAGCTGTACAAGGCATCAATTCACTTTATATTAGGCTTGTGAGTTTTCGCAATGGATAGCAAGCAATGCGATGATTCGTGAAAGTCAACCTGTAGAAGCATGGGAACAGTAAACACGAAGGGGATGGGTGAATCACTACCATTCCAGCCGGGCCTTAGGTCAAGGTTGATACATTTCAAATTTTCCATACACTAACGAGTAGGAGTAGATTTTCATTCCTTACAGGAGCCTACTTCAGCGTTAATGCTTCAAAAGCTACTACAAGTATGAGTGCTGTGGCAAGGATGCTGTCCCAACAAAAGAAACGAATGGGAACGCTGTTACCGCTTACTTTCATCACCACATGAAACACCTATCAAAGCTTAAGAGTACTCGAGAACCTCTGTCTCATCTTTCGGCTATGAGACGTAGAACAATTTTTTGTGTTGCAGTATTCTTTACCGTGGAAAGTATTTCAGATGTCTGTACCTCACTCATTTACTTGGGTACATGCGGCACCGTATCTATGATACATGGCCATGAGCTCCTTGCATTAAAAAAAAAAATATTTAAAGCGCAGAATAATTACAAGAAAAACTGGCTATTAAAAATGCTACTCGCGCCACACACAGTGAAAGGTCGAGCTCTGCATTCTATGACAGCATACAATTCAAGTATGAGGCCAGTGATCCTGGTGGAATATTTGGGGCTGGAGAACTTGACCAATGCATATGGGTTGACCACGATGGCCCTGGGGATGACCGGGATGTTAACAGGCCCGGTTTCTGCAGGTCTCATCTCCGCCACCTCCACACATGCTTCCGTCTATTATCTCAGCTCTGCGTTCCTCTTCCTCGCCGCACTTCTCTGCCTCACTATCCCCTACGTATACAGGTATTTAGGGGAGCTGCCCTCTCCTTATGTGTAAAGAAAAGCATGTCGAGTTCACCGAAAAACTTCCAGTCGAATCCAGACTTACTTGCCGGTAGGTCCGGAAATACAATTCTTTGTTTTCTGCGTTGCAGGCACGAAGAGGAACAGAAGATGATCCTGGAGGCGAGGATAGAAAAGATTTCTTCTACTCTTGCACTTCAAGAACGGCAGTAAACTATTTCTTTTGGAGATCTGTCGGAATGGATTAAAGCTGTTTCTAACTTCGTCCAAATGCGAATTTGCAGTTAAACTTGACCACGACTCATTAAGCCTTGGCGGACGAATTGCTTCGATCTTCTATTTGAATTGTCAGGGCATACTCGAACATAGGACCGCAAAGGGTTGATTCGTGTCGCCCAGCTTAACGACAACGATGTAATTTGTAATGCCTGCTTGGTAGCAAAATAAATGCGCGTCTCTTTTGGGGAAGAGTCGAAACGTCCCATTAGCATACTGAAAAGAAGCAAACAGCGATCCCTCCTTCGGATATGATCAACAACGTTCCAAGAACTTCGAGATGACGCAATTAAGCTTTACAACTACTGGTATTTGTCTGGAGTTCCCCAATAGGTATGCAATAGTTGTAGCAGCTGGCTGTTCTTCAACGACAGTCATCATTGGAGACAGTTCCTATCTACCTTCACGATATCCTCAAGTTTCTCGTGAAAAACAAGAAAATTGGGAGACATTTTGCGCACTTATGCCTCATGTTTGCAAATAAAATCCTAGGTGATGAATGACATTCTGCTACCTCTCGCAAGTGTGTCAAATATTGACACGCCTGTAACGTCCATTTCTCAGCAGGATCTTCCAATGCAAGATGCCTGATAACGCTATAATCACTGGAGGGTGAATGTAATCAATGCAGGCCAGAACGTGCTCTCAATTACCTGATCGGGGAAAAGAAATATGACCAATTACCAGACTAGTGAAAAATATATAGGACTTCTGTCACATGGTTTTTCACTTGAGTCCATTATTTTTATTTCGCTTGACCCTGACATCCTCACATGAGAAGTGCAACAGATCGGTGTCAGAGTATTCGAAAAAAAAAACCAGTCATACTCAGGCGGAAAAAACGGCGAAATAAAACCTAAGTCTCCTTCCTGAAGGTGGGTGCATTAACCACTAGACAAAAGAAGCTCATCCTCAGCAAAACCAGGCACTCTGACTGCTTCCATGGCATCCACCATTTGCATCACAACTGCACAACAAATAACCTATCAAAGATTGTTTTGCAGCACGCTTATAATACAAGATTATCGACCTATACTTTGGGTATCTAATGTCTGAGAGTAGATCTTGTTTTGTTAATTAGCTAAAGTAGTTATTGCAGAATAGCTACAGAAAGAGGGAGAGAAGTCATTCCATGCTCATCCCATTCCATCCCCATTTTCACGGGGAGAACTTTTCCAGAATACAGGTAATTTTGACAGTGAAATACAGCATGAGATAGTAATCAGTTGTCCTATTGTGAAATGACACCCTTGATGAGCACTCCATATTCAATTCAATATATCTATTATATCATGAATGCATCACATTACCAAGCAATGATATGACAGCAGGTCATGAGAAAGGGAGCGTGAGGAATCCAGATGGACGGAGGACTTCAATCCCATTGTGAAGGATGCAGACTCGAGGATACCCTAGTTCGACAAGCCATGCTCCAAACTGGAACGTGGAAAAAAGACATGAATGATTTGAGCAAATGAGAAATTCATTCTGGAAATAGGATATAAATACTGCCCAGCCACTTTATTATGATCAACTGAGATTAAACTGATAATAGCAGATCAAGGCAATTTGTTATCAATTGCAACCTGCATGTCAACATGGCATGGATTCTTCAATATGCTGGAAGGTGCCCAGTAGGAGTGTAACCAATTCGTCCAACAGTAGAGAACTCAACTGGGACAACAAAGTCAACAGAGGTACACAGTGACAAAACACCATTCAACTTTGTCCCATATAGTCTCTAGTGAAACAAGATCTGGTGATTGTGCCAGCCTTGGAAGGCACCTTCCATCACCTTGATGTTCCTCAAATGACACAAAAATGTGTGCATGGTGGATAGTTGCATCATCATCCTGAAAGTAGTCTTTACAATTAGGGAAGAAGTACAGCATTTTTGTATGTGCCCAATAGGCAATAGCACTTAACCCTCTATTGCACACATTGACTTGAAATTTTTTTTTTTACCCTTTTTTAAAATTACAGTTATAGTTATATATGGTTAAGCTGAATTGTGTCCTTCATGTAATAACGTACAACTAGGAAATTGAAGTGAAAAACGTATAGAGTGAGGAAAGAGAGTATGTTACCTACAGGTCACACAATGCCACAGAAGGTTAAGTACACTCTGGCGATCATTTAGCCATGAAAAAATTAGGTGAACCAAGGGAGTCTGGGTCCCTTGGTTCACCTGGGCAACCACCACAAGACTATTTCCCATGCCATGACACCACCCATGGTAGCCTGGACCTTTGGCACCACAAATGCCAGGGCAAGGGCTTCCATGCATGCTTATGGCCATGGTTTTCCCTTCCAGTTGAAATTTCACTGCTGCATTCCTATTGCTGATAAACAAGGGTGATAGCAATATTTGTGTAGTTCAGCTGAGTGACAGACTGTGCTACCATAGTACCAATTCTTTTCTCAGCAAGTACATATTGTATGTGCATTATGGCATGGAATTATTTTAAATCACATGCTGTTCTAGCTTTGTGGTTATACAACTTCAGCTACTCTCCATGGATAAGAAAAAAGACTAGTACATTAGATGCAAGATGAAAGCAAGTAGAAGCATACGATCACATACTAATGGCACTCCCATCGACTCTCCAAGTGGCACTAGCGATGACATTTATTAACCTTCCAATCCCGATGTGGGGTATTTTTGGACCCCAGGGGCCTTTTTATTTCTGTACTGATGCATCTAGCAGCTTCTCAAAACTGTAAAAAATCATTTGTACCAAGTTATCCTTCTTATATCTTACACATTTTTCATTGGTCTAATTCACACATTTGTTTATTTATAAGGAAATGAAACCTCACTGGGGAGCATCGGATTGGAAGGTAAAAAGGAAAATATAGTTATCTGATGTGTGAAAACCTGAGAGAAAAGACTCACAGATACAGGGAAATCAGAGTCTTTGTTCCCAACCATGACAAGGATGCGACCTCGATAGGAGTTGAGAACGTCCACTTGCATGCATGGATTCAGGGACTTATCAGCTCCAAATGCAGTGTGGAATGGGATGTTGACACTCCCAGGGATGCAGCCTCGATTGAATCTGCACAGCATTCTCATCAAGGAACAATAACAGTTAGCAGAGTCTTTTGCCTTGTGGTTAGGAAGAGAGATAAAGAAATGCATGCAATATGAAGCCACAAAAACATGAAAATGTTGAAATAAGAAATAAGACATTTCAAAGTAATGTCCATGTCCATGAAATTTTGGTAATGGTAGGTACATTTGAGGCTGCACCTAAGTGGGTTAGGCTAGCAACAAAATTGGCGAATGAGCTTTATTCTCACTGGGCACAAGAATTTGCATATATTCTTCAAATGATCCACAATATACTTAGCATGAATGTCTTGTAGAGAATTCCCATGATATTTGCGATACTTATTCAACTTGGAAGTGAAAGCCATGTGAAGTCAGCTTGGTGAAGATGTGTCTATTGGTGAAATATCTGATTCCCAAACATGTGTACATTTTCTAATGTTTCATTTTCCAAACGGCTGACTAGCTTAATTGTTCTTGCTCCTGGGCTTCTTGTCTCCACATAGCCCACTCAGATTGGACTTTTAACATATTGACCACCACATAACACATCAGCATGTCACATTCACCACAGGGAAGAACAGTGGTTCCTTGAAGCATGACAAAACGAAGAAAACTGAAACCTCGAATGTATCAGTATCTCGAATGCACAAAAAGAAAACTGACAAAACTCGAATCTTCAAAAAGTTAATGACACTTAATTTTTTTATGTCCGGGTGTTTATCTGAGAGCAAAAGGAGGGGTTCAAAACTCCAGATTATGCACAATACTTCTGAGATAGTCCAGGACATCTCTGCTTGCACAGCTGTGACAAACTTTCTGAATCTTGCAGTTGCGCTGAAATGTCCTTCCATCTGCACCTTGGTTCATGGCCCATGAAGAGTCCTTCTCTTTCCCGTTCCAACATACTCTGCTCCTGGTGAAGGATTTCCAAGGAGGTCCACAAATTAGGATGATCGATGGGAGGAGTGATGAGAACCTGCGATTCCATCCTTCAACTGGATTGTTCATTCGAGGATCTTTGTTTTTCAAAGCCTCGTGGATGTTCCACATGCCGAAGGGGAAAAGCAGAATGTGAGGATGGCCTCGCATGCACCTACCATTAATGTAAAATTCTCGGAAGTGAGTTGCAATCCCCTTACCATATTCAGGAATTTGTGGAAGAAGAGAATTGTAGGCACTGAGGACATCCTGAATGAGTGCAAAGGCCAACACAACAATCATGCGCATGGAAAGAGAAAAGTCCTCGTCATTTAAAATTGATTTGACATTGAAAGGAGAAAGGAGAAATGGCTGTGGGCAGCAGTCTCGGTCTGGGAGTGCAAGTTCTATGCTTTCAGTCTTTTTCCACCTTCTGTTACATTTGAAGTTTCATCCCCTTTGGCATTTGGTGTCATTTACGGTTATGTTACATTCTCCATTTTGAGTCCTTTGAGGTTTCAATTTTTGGGGTTTCGTTATAGACCCATGGTTCCTAACCCCTTGGCAGTCAATGTCTTAAATGTTTCTGGATTGGATTAGGAATAGATATGTAAGGTGTTGGTGGACAAGAAGTGGTTTGTGCCAAGAGGCATTATGTAACAAACTCCCTCATAGGAAATGTGAAGGAAAAGGGGATCAAATAAATTATTTCTGTATTTCACCTCTTCCATATCTCTTTTTTAAAAGTGGAATACCACACCCTGAAGCACTACTGATTACCCAAGATTACCAATGTTGAACTAAAGGTATTTCAACATACTTCGGAGGTAAATGCTATTTTGGTTCATAGAAGTAAAAAATTCAGAGCTGGCACCCTTCTGCAAAAAAAAACTCCCTCCTGGGGGCATGCACAATCTAAAAAAAAAACTCACTGCTCAAAGGGTTAAAAATGAGAACTGAGGGTAAGCAATGCACAAAAAGCCAGATGAAGGTATAGATAGCAACTCAAACCTGAGGTATGAAACAGTGATTCCATGTGAATCAGAAAAGGATACTCATCAGGGCTGCGTATATCAATGGGAAGTAGCTTTTCAGGTGACCCTGGAGGTGAATGGTCATTTCGGGTAGTCAAACCAAGTAGGCAGATAAGATCTGCAGCAGATATGCGAGGACTGGGCTCTCTCTTCAACACCTCAACTGGGATCTCATCCATGTCCTAATTACAACCAAACATTTCAAATAAATTCAACTTGCTTCATAAACAACATTCTTTGTGTATTTATGAATCAAGTGACTCAGACAAAATTTGAGAATCAATTTCCCTATAAATATTTTATATATTTTCCAGCTTCTAGAGATTACATTTAAGAGCAAAACATATATTTCTGAATCCAGCACCTTCCTTCTTCATACCATCATGAACCTCCTTAAAGGCTCATATAAAGGTAGAAGGGAGTTTCTTTATATTGCTTCACCATTTCTAATGAAGACCAATTCATCAAGCTTTTCCTTTAGTTCACATCCTTGGTTATTAATCTCACTTCTGTTTCAGAATCTGAACATTGGACATGCATTACATCCAGATGCTAGTTGGAGTTATTAAGGCTTAAAAAAGCCATTTGTCCTGCTAACACACTCATACCATTGGACAAAAAGGTATCAATTACCAATTTACCTGAGGGTTTAACCCAATTTAAGCATTTGCATTTCATTTCTTAAATGATAGAAAAAAGACAGTAAATGACAGTCTTAAATTACTAATAAGAAAACTCATTTTAGTTCTGATTGGAAATCCTATGAAAAAATTATTAAGAGAATGTTACATCCAATTTATCCATTAGTGAAACCATATAATACAAGCCTTTCTCTCTTTCTTAAGGGCATGAACAATTGCTGACAATCATTATTGTTCCAAGTTCATAAGGGTGCACAGTCTTCATGTCATTTCTTTTGAATTTCCTTCATGAACCTAATGTAATGCCACCTAGAAACCCATATAATGGCATTGCAGAAAAAAAATCAGAGACATCAACCTTTACAATGATGGACAAGCCTTGGACCAGTTTCCCACAGCTGATAAGAATTTGAAAGTGGAAAATACTGCAAGAATCTTTAGTTCATTAATACAGTGTGCGCGAGTAGAATTGGCGTGGAAAATACATTAAGGAAAAACATCTCTAAAATTTCTAATTTTAAACATTTATTGAAAATTCCAGAAACAAGAGCAAGGTAGCACTTTATAGATGGAACTTATTCAATAAAGCCACCTTCAGCATCAATCACAGCCTCCAGACAACCTCGGAAGCGAGAACAGGCGCGTTTTACAATCTCAGGAGACAAATCTTGAAATGCCTTGCAGATTCTCTCCCTCAGCTCAGCTTTATTGTTACAGGCAGTCTTATTAGTGATACTTTCAACCGTGCCCCACACATAATAGTCAAGAGGATTGCAGTCAGGTGAGTTTGGAGGCCACATATCAGGGGTAACATGGTCAAAAAAGTTATCCTCGAGCCACTTCTGAGTTTTCCTGGCCGTGTGTGCTGGTGCAGAATCTTGCTGGAACACGTATGGTCTTCCTGCAGCAACTTCTTCAATCCAAGGCTTGACTACGGTCGCCAGAACGTCTTGGTACGCATTCTGGTTCACTCTCAGGCCTTCAAAGATGTGTGGGGGCATAACATGCCCGCCCGTCACTGCTGACGACACCGAAGACCATGATGTGAACAGGAAACTTTGTTTTCATGACTCTGGGCACATCTTTAGGACTCACAGCCAACCATCTGTTGTTCTGTTTGTTGTGTGCCTGATCCTGGCAAAAGTTTTTCTCGTCAGAAAAAAACCACAACGTGTTTGGCTCCTGGGGATGCTTGGTTTTGTGCAAAAGCTTCTTGCTCTTCACGAGACATTTAGTTTTTGTCATTTCAGTAAGGAGCTGTCCACTCTGCATCTTGTAGGACTTATAGCGAAGATCTTCATTCAAACAAAGTCTCACATGCTCTCAGAATGGCCCAGACGTCGAGAAATCTCACGGATTGAGATGGAGGGGTCGTTGTCAATGAGTTGCTGCACATTTGAAATGAAATCGCCACTCCTCACCCTCTGTTCAGCTCGATCTTGTGTCTTTCTGGCAGCCATGGCCTCCACATCAAAGTCTGAATCCATCAGAAGCTCAATTCCACCCATTCCACCGTTCACTGCCACTTGCGATGGCTAGGAAAAGTGTCAAAACTTGGAAAGTGGGTTCCACATGTGTTGTCACCAGACGATCTTAGGGATCAAGTAAACATTTGCTCTTCCCTACACTCTTGTGCACTTCAAGCGCCGTTTTTGAATCGACTCATTACTGGGGATGAAAAATGGGTGCTTTATCACAATGTTAAGCATCGTTGACAGTGGGCTAGTGCCGGGGAACCTGCTGTACCACAGGCAAGAAGAGGTCTTCATCCCAGGAAGGTTTTGCTGTGCGTTTGGTGGGATATTCTTGGCATTGTTTATTTTGAACTGTTGCAGCCCAATGAAACCATAACAGCGGAGGTATACTGCCGGCAGCTCCAAAGTTTGAGCGCTGCATTGCAGGAAAAACGTCCTTCATTGACCAATTGCAAGGGTGTTTTGTTTCATCAGGACAACACGTGTCCTCATACCGCTTGGATCACGTGTGCCAAAATTGAAGAGGGAAAAAATTCCACATCCGCCGTATTCACCAGACATTGCACCCTCCGATTACCACCTATTCAGAAGTCTACAAAACTATCTCTCAAAGGAATTTTATAAACATGGAATTGAAATTGTAGAAAGGTGGCAGAGAGTCATAGAGAACAAAGGGGAATATATACTTGATTGAAACTTGATGCGATGCAGGTGTATTTTAATTTTGAAAAACAGAGAAAAAAATGACATTACTTATGGGATGACCTGATACAGTATTATGTCTTTCAATATGTGATATATTTCAGATATATACACTGATATAACTGATGCTTCTTGAAACTTTTGTAAAAGCCTGAATGAAAAAATAAATTAAAAAGTGACAGAGAACATACATATTCAGGGCCCAGAGCAGGAGTTGATACAGAGTGAGGAGTGACAGATGAATCATAAGTCTGCAATCCATACAGTCTTCCAGGTTTCTTCCCATGCACTCTGAATAAAATGCTTGGTGGAGTTGTGCAAAAGATCCTTTTTGAATCTTCAACACATTTCTGCATGTCAATCTCTGTATTGAGAATGACTCATTTGCTCTTTGTTTTGCAACATCTCAGCAACAAGACAGTGATGAAGACATGAGAATTCAAGTCAAGAAAATCCACAGAAGACAGAGTGAATGCATTCCCATCATGCAGTGGTGGATACAGAAAATTATCACAGGAGGGGTGATTCCCCAGTTCCTACCTAACCCTTCTACCACTCCCCACCCTATTGCCTTTTTCATTTCTCATCTGGGGAAAAAACTTGAATATATCTATTTTAATAAATAATAAGGCCCCAATAAGGATTGATGTGAAAAGAAAAAAAAATTGAATGCTAACCTGATCATAGGGCAGTTGCCCCCACCTGGATCCACTACTGCCAACATGTGCACTACTTGATGTTGCAATATTTTCTGTTTCATATCAAGCTTCCCACTCTGATGTTTGGCCAATTTCATCAAACGAGCATTTTCTGCAAGTTCATTGCATGGGCCAATACTAAATGACCATATGATTAGTCACATAAATTATTCTTGATTAGGTTGATGGAAAGACTTCAGGATAAATTATATCAGTAGTCATAACTTGAATACTGTAAGTTTAATCCAAGGTTACAGTTGGCTTTTCATTTTTAAATCCAATTTCTGTGCATTACCCATGGCAAAATAAGATGGATATTTTGCAGAATATCAGGGCAAAGACTGAGATTTAAATGCTGCATTGTTTAGCCACAGGAATTGTAGTGATTCACCTGAGATTACTTTTAGAACCAAGCTCTTATGTGTCTTCTCCATTAGTCTTAGGAGGATTTTATGAGAATGACTGTAAGACATAAATTCATTTAGGTCATCATTGTACAAAAAACCTCCTAAAATACTGAACTGTGAACTGCAAACCCTATATAGCAAAATCTTCAAAAACAAGAAACTTCAAGAAATGCTTCAAGTAATAAAAAAAAAGAGTAACACAGAAATGCATGTTGAAGATGAGAAATGGATACCTGGGAGGTCCGAGAAGAGGAGGATGCAGTCATTAAATGCAAACGAGAGGAGAGATTCCCGCAACTGGGAAATCAGTGCCAAGCCAACACACAATGGAAACGATGATGAGCCAAGAAGCAGGGTGTCCCACAGGTGCATTATCTTCCCCAGAGGTAATACATCTGCACAAATCAAGAGGTACAAGAAAAGTAACTATCTGGAACATAAAAACCTAGCCAAAAATGTAAGAGCATAAAAGTGTTTTAACACCAGCTGAAATGATTATACTCACATCCTCTATAAATCATTCTTAACTCTTTTGCTGCAGCTGTCCCATTTTTGGGACAGTGGTGTTATCATGGAGAAACTGAAACTCTAGAAAATTCCTGAGGAACAAGTGTGTTCTGGAGCATTACATTACAAGGGTGGAATACCACCCTTGTAATGTTTAACATACCTACAATACTAGCTTTGAAAATAATCTCACCAACTGGAAGCAGCAAGTATTATAACCTTACTTTCTGATCAACCCTTGTAAATGCCACAGCAAAATGGTTAAGTTATGGTTATATTCATAGTTGAAAGATAGATGTATCCTTTAAAATACCTGCAAAAATGTAATTAAAAATATAAATTACTAAAACTAATTCATTTCTGTAGTCTCAGGAGAAATAGCTTCAAAGCAGAACTCACGAGTAAACATGGTGAGGAACCAGGGGATAGCATACAGCTCTGGTTCAAACCCAATGACTTGGAGATGGGAGAAGAGGATAGGATCATGAAATGCCATCAGATGTGAAAACTTGGCAAGATATTCATGAATAATACGGGCATTTTCTTTCAGGAAGAAGTTATGCAGATACTTGTCAATGAAGGCAGAAAGACATGCATATGCTAGAGCTGCAAGGAGGAAAGAACCCAATATTAGACATTCCCCAAAACAGAGTACACTACAGCACAGACCTAATGAAAATCATGAGAGCAATTGACATGCTGTAACTCATGAATCTGCAAATGCACATTTTATTTCCTTGACTTAGGGCACCATAAGACCTTTTTTTTTTTTAAAGAAGGAAAGGGCATGCCTGATGCCACATGATTGAAAACAAACTATCACATGAATCCTCAACAAAAGTGTACAAACACAGTCCAAAATCATTGTACATAATAACCACAAGGTGATAACACAGTCTTCACATTTGCCATGTTCTTCCTCCTCACCCTCACCTGACTCCCCCCACTCCCTCTTCCATCTCCTCTCCCTCACCCTTTCTGGTCATCATTAAGCTTCTTTTTTTCATAAACTAGACTTTTTTTTGCTAATGCAGCAAATGTGAATTGGTCTGGTAAAATTTAATGAAATTTGCTTCAATTTCAACACATCCTTGGGATACTATTGCTTTTCAGGTGTGTACCTCTGAGATTTCTGGGCACACAATACATATAATCTGTCCTAAAATAAAATCCCAGAAGAGTATCAGCAATTGAACATGTGCAGTTCCACTTCTTAAGGAAAGAAAATCTAGCTGGAGTAATGCATAACAAAAATGCAACTTTGCAGTAGCTTACAGTATAAAAAGGAAGTCATATGAAAAATTGGACATCAGTGAGACCATAAAAGGGCCAATGAAGAAAACATCAGCTGGAGTGATAAAGAAAGGCAGTAAGACCCTCACCCTCATTGTTGAAGTGGAGGTAGAGAAAGGGAGCACATAGGGAATCAAGGCCTTGCCAGTACACATAGTTTGGATGAGATACAATCCAGGCTTTGAGAATACGCTTGAATTTCTCATGACCCGTGGGGGAAGACAGAAGCTTGTTGTACTGATGACAGCGTGGGATATCCACTTCAATCTGAAGCAAGATACAACCATGAATAAGATTTTCCAAGGACTCAAGGTCTACTTCTGATATAAGGTCTAAGATCTGCATCTTTCATGAATTACTTTCATATATTCAGCATACAGTAACAGTAACATACTTTTGGTAGACATACAAAATCCATAACTTACAGTGTAACACCTCATTAATGCTCAACTTCCAAAATAATTTTGTCAAAAGACAGTGTTCACTCCAAGTCATATCTGTACTTTCAGTTTTCTTTATGCTTGCTCAGAAATTCCTTTCACCTCTTGCTCAGCCAGTTCCCTTCCTTTTATGCAGAGTGATCATTTACTAATGCCAAGTCAAACCTACAGTTTTATATTCAGCATTTTCCAATAAGACATAGGAATAAGTTTGATGTCATTGACATGACAACATGATTCAAGAGTAGATCAAGAGAAGAGGATACATGCAAAGTAAATTGCTAGGTATACCTGTCTGTCAGTGAAAGTGGGAGTGGTTTTGTCCAGGCAGGCATACTTGGACTGGATATCCCCTTTGACATCCAAGATGGCTGCCCATACATGGCCACGATACAGGGGTGGGATATCCACTTGAGCCTCTTTCATGAGATCCCTCCTTTTGTATGGATATCCCTGCATCCACAAGGACACTTTCATGAGATGAAAATGTATTTTGGCACTTTTAAAATGCATGACTGACCATTGAGTAGTACAAAAATGCCGCAGGCTATTCATGCTAACCAAAGTAGATACAATTAAAATGTCTTAAACCCAGTATTTGACCTAGAAATAAAGGATATGATGAGACAGAGAGGTGACAAAGAAAAGGTGAGAATGATTTGAAATTGAGAAATTCTATTTTCCATTCATGGGAAATAAAATGTTTCCATTTCTGATCCATGTAAATTTCTGGGAATTGATTCTCAAATCAGCTTCACCTACACCCAGAATCTACCTCACCAAATTACTGCAAGTGAAAAAATACTCAAACCAAAGGTCTTTACCCCCAACAGCTTCAATTAAGGCTATGCTGACTAGTGTGATGTCACAATATCTATTTATATCCAATCAACAATATGTCTCTATATTGTGATGATGTTTCCCAGCTTCATACTGCCCTACTTGATAACTCTTGTATGCATACATGGCTGACTGCATTAGGTAAAGCCAAATGATCAATGAAGGAAACCAACATATGGAAGCTTCATTCAAGCTTGAGCCATTTCCCTGAATTACTAGACCTACACGGGACAAATTTGGTAAAAGGAACACTAAATGGAGGAGAGTTCCTAGCTGTGTATTTCTCCTCAGCCATTAGGCCCCAGGAGGACATGAAGATGACATGCATCACAATGTAGCACTACCTTAACTTTCCAATATAAGATTTTTCTCACCAAAAGGGGAGAAATAAGACAGGTATCGCCATATTTCAATGGAAACACCCTGTGATTCCCCTAATAATCTTATTGTCCCCTGACTTATTATTAGGAAAGGAAGGAGATCATTCAATAGGAAATTCCCAGGGTTGTGATCTACTCATGAGCAGAGAGCACCAACATTCCTTCTGTTGCATGTGGACTCCATTACAAAGCAATGAGTGATTCTGATCTGCACCATGGAGCATTTTTTATCACATTTCCGATGCTAACTTAACACATTGAGCCCCAAAATTGTAATATTACATGTTACGAAGTCATGCCTAGCAGCCCTGATTCATAATACAGTGGTACCTTGCATAACGAACGCAATTCGTTCCAGCGGTGCGTTCGTTATGCGAGGTGTTTGTTATGCGAAACACGATTTCCCATAGACTTCTATGGGAAATCATGTAATCCGTTCCACATTGCCGCGAAAAATCAAGGAAATTAGGAAAAAATGTTTTACTTTCACTCGCGAACACCTCGCATAACGAACGCACCGCTGGAACGAATTGCGTTCGTTATGGGAGGTACCACTGTATTACATTTTGACACAAACCTGTACTCAAATACTTTTTATATCAATATCTGTATACTGCTGGCAATTTTAGTTGATTCACTGAACATTTCTGAACAAACTGGTGTTGGAATCATACTGATATGTTGATTAGTTATGTAAATATTAATTTTTTTCCAAATAACTACTGTAGTTTTTCTAGAAAGTGGCTGGGCTCCAGTGGTTGAATACTGTTTATGTGCCTGGGGTTCAATGTGTTAAGGAATTGGTGATATCGCAATATTGTCCAATATACAGTTGGGAAAATCAATCAATTTAAAACCAATATTGCATAGCTCTAGTTTTAATTTGCATAATAATATTACAAATAAGAGCAGCTACAGATGGATTACTGAAACAGTGACCTGGCAGTATAGTCTACTGAAGCTATGCAAATGAAAAGGATTTTCTGCTATTATTATGATTACCATGACAATATAACACTATTCTTGAGCTAGTGTACCAATCTTTTTCAATCAATTGGTTGCCATTCTATTCTGCAGTGGCAAAAAATGTCATAGTCTGTCACTAGATAGAAAGGTGAAGATTTCATGCAATGGGCAAATCAAGGTACAGAATGCAAGAAGGAGTAACTTAGGAGAAGAGAAGAGACTAAGTCATTTTTAAAATCCCCATGGAGTGGGAAGTATTTTCTTGAAAAAGAATGTCATCAAAGGTACAAAGTATCCATAAGTAATTTCACAATTCAAGCCCACATTTACATTCCATACAAAGTACAATGCACACATGTACATCAAGATTGAAAGCCATAGTATTAGTACAGGCAAATTAGTATTTGTGCTGGAAGGCATGTCATTTAATCACATATCACTCTCAATAGTGTGTTAACGCCAAAGGAATTCAGTTCCTACGTTCTGTTAGTGTCCATTGTGCTTAGCAGAAAGAAACATGAAAGTGTGAATTTACTTAAGGCCAAATCTGCCCTGGCTGAGATAAGAATAAGACGGAAGTAAAAATCATTTTCATACCTCTCTCCCATCCTTAACTTTCAGCCTAAGTTGCATTTTTGCAAAAGTCATTAAAATCTGGCTATGTTAATCCAGTTGATCCAATCACCATTAAAATATTCAGAATAAAAATAATGGAGTGGGAAAGACAGATGCTTTACCTGCAAGAGTTGTCGAAAAAGGATAAGTCTGTGAAGCTGATACTCAGCATCTGCTTCTCGAATAGCCAGGGGTAACTTCTGCATCTCTTCAAAGGAAGAGGGTGGAGAATCACCCATCTTTGAAGTCAGTCTAAAATATGAGCATTGAAACGTGATCAACTTTTATACATTTGTATGCTGCAATCACATAGGTCCAAACCAACAAATCTGTCTCACAGTGAAAACCTTCCTAAGGCCTATTGAGCCAACAGACACAACTCTCAACCTAACAGTATGAATATACAGCACTCCTCTTGAATGCTTTCAATAATTCTTGAATGCTTGAATGCTTTATCATTTTTAGAGAGCATGAGAAATCCAGTAATTCATGGAGTCTGTAAAATTCTTGAAACTGAAAGATTAGATTCTGCCACCCAATGTTTCAATGTTTTGCCATTAGAAGACTTGATTAATTACTCACTGAGAGCGATATTCAATGAGTGGGTGATAAGCTTTGGGATCCACATGGGAAAGATGTGAACGCAGCTGCTCCAGGGGTAATATCACAACAGTTGAAGAGTAAAGTCTTCTCTGGTCCCTGGATTCTCCATACAATTTTCCTTCTTCCACTGCCAACCTAAATATTGATGGAAAAGGATTCCACACATCATACCAGTTAATCATCATCAGCACTAGTACTGAAAGACATGGGATACTATGGTCCATTAAAAAAAGGAAGAGGATTGATATAAAATTTTAGGAATTGAATGGCTATAGTATGAGCAAGCAAAATCAGTCTATTCCATATGGGTCTATATCTAATCCAACATTAAATGTTCATAAGAGCTGCTAAATCTTTTCCTATGGAAGATTTGAATTCTGAGGCTTGCCTTTCAAAAATTTTTATCTAGAGGACTCTAATGATGATCATGAATAGTTTCAAGTGGCACCTTAGTGAAATTAGTCTAACGATAGAAAATGCTTAAGGTTCTCATTCTCAGGAACATTACAGTCCAATAGTGGTACGCATAAAAACTATAAGTGAACCAAGCATATGCAATTCCAAAGGAAAGATATGGGCATGGTACAAATGCACAGTTTGAAAAAAAAATTTTTTTAAAGAGTTTAAAGGACACATGAAAATGTCATTTTTCAATAGGCTACAAAAAGCACATCTTTGATGCTAGAGGTTAGAATTTGGTTTATTTGGGTCATTAGTAGTTTAAATTTTCATGGTCTAACAGCACTCACAAAGGTGTTAGTTGACTGAAAAAATGCCTGCATACTTCCAATTTTGTCAAGTTGACTACTGTAGAGAAGGTTCAGTGTGTCATTTGGTTCGCTATTTTCATGGTCCCTTCTTTTTTTATGATGCAACAATCATGGGAGAATCCCATCTGTGGATGATGCAGGAGTTATTATGCTTTGTCTGGATGGTATTGGGACTGTTGAACCTAACATTCCTTTTTAGCAAGATGGCACCCCTACTTGTTCTGCTCAGCATGCTAGAGGATTTCTAACCCATTGCATTGGGAGACAGGGACTGACTTCCTGGTCATTGAGATCCCCTGACCTTACCCCATGTGATTTTTCTCATGAGGTCAAGTAAAAACTCAAATGCACACAAGGAAACCAAGAAATCTTGAAAACTAACAGTACAAAATAGCTGAAGCTATCCAATCCATCACTCCCCTGCAATTATGAAGCATATTCATTACATTTCAAAGGCATCTTCCACAATGTATTGATGTTCTGGGCAATCAAATTGAACTGTACAGTTTTTAAACCTGAAGTTCAAGGAATGCATTGAATGAAAGACCATTACATTAAAAGAATGCTTTCTCTATAATAAAAAAATTAATAAATAGTATTTGTATACATCTACGTATTTAACATATTTAAAGGAGAGATATTTAGGATTTACAGTTATAGTAAAATTCTTGATAATTACCAAGCTGAGAGAATGCACTCATTAGTCAGCTCATTTACCACACACCTATGGAGAAGCATATGAATCAACTCCAAAAAATAAAAACAATCTATAAATTTCAAATGAAGAAAGAATTCTTCTCCCTCTTTGAATGAGTTATTACCTGCCCTGTCCATAGTACTCACAAGTCCATAAAGGAAGAAAGAGTTAAGCCTTTTTGAAGTAGAAATAAAAGGATGGTCCAGTGCAAATCACTTAATTCACCCATTATTTTCTTGAATCATATATCCATGAAATAGGAAACTTGCTTTGCATGGGTGTCCCAGTAAAAGTGAAAAAATGTATTAGGCAAGCGAAAAATACTGAAAATTTCCATGTGTAATTCAATGTTCAATTCAAGGTGTCATTTCTTCATCAGAAGAAATTTCTTCCTGACATAAAAGAAACTACTCACTTTGGAAGAGACAGAATAGGAGGTTTGCTTCGAATGAGGCCTTGCTTCTTTAACTCTGTACTCACATCTCCTCCAGCAAGTTGCCATAGATGATAGATTTCCTCTAAACTTCTCCCACTCAAGTGATCACTCATCAAAAACTCAGAATGTTGTTGGGATGAGGCTGTTCCTGGGTATTCTGAAGGAAGCAGAGTCTGAGGAACTCCAGGTGAAACCATAGCTCTCACAGGTGCTCGTATCTTCTTGAGAAGCTCCTCTACTTCAGGGTGAGGCTCATTTCTTAACAGTGATGGTAATTCCAGGATACTGAAACAGGAGCATGTATCTGACACAAATCCATTCATCTGCATTTCCTGCTTTCCATGTATTTCCAGCCAACCATGCAGCAGAAGATCCCCTGCTTCTGAACGAGAGGAAGGTGAAATGGAGAGACAGTTGTTGAAGAAATCTCTCTGCAGGTCATTCATGTTCTGCAATGATAACAGCCATGTCTTTCAAACCCATCTCATTTTTTTGCATAGATGAGTGGAATGCTTTGAAATTGAGAGACAATGTTAGCAGGTGATTAAAATGTTTTGAGATATGCAGAACATAAAAAATTGAGCATTATATAGGTTAAGGCATCTTGCACTCTGAAAAATCCATATACTCCATCCTTTAAGAACTTCAGCTTTGTGAGTGCTGTTAGACCATGATATGCCACCAAGTCCAAGATTTTTCTTTGTATTTGTATATTGTAAGATTTTACAGAACTTACAATTCTTTTAGGGGCAACATTGTAAGTAGCTTTCCTCACCTGATTCTGACCATGTGTCCATTGGTCAAGAATTCTTTCAAGTGTGCCTTTCTTTTCAACATCTCCTGTCAATTCAAGGATTCTATAGCACCAATTCTTCACACTTGCACTGGGAAGCCATGTGTTTCCAAGGAATGCTTGCAAAAGGATCATTCCTATTGACCAAATGTCACCCTGTGGCCCAGAAATCTTCCCTTCACTGGCTATCACTTCTGGTGCCATGTATGGAAAATTGCTGTAAAATAATTAGGGTAGCTTTAGGAATACAAATTTGCACCTGTGCACATGTACATGCAGATGCACAAACATGCATGCACACAAAAATACAGATGTAGGGTGGGTTGATAAAGATCAAGAAAAGAACACAGATATAATTGTGATCAATTAAATAAAGATTTCAAAATGGACACAGAAACACAATGGACAAGACTAACAGCAAAAAGCTACCAAAGATAAAAGAATATCTGTCTTAGATTTTGGGAATCTCCAAGAGCCAGGAGTTGAAGGGCTGAAAGGCAAAGTGGTCTACCTGCAAAAAATTATTTCCTCGAGTTCCACATGGAAAGAGTGAATACTCCAGTGTCCATCTAATTAAAAGTGAGAAAAAGTGGTATGTATTGATTGATCACTTCATATTTAACATAATTCCAAAAAAATACTATTATTTTTTATATGAAAGGAACAAGGTTCCATGAGGTATAACCAACTATACTTTTTTTTGGAAACTTTTTGCATATAGATCACTTTACCTTTCAGCCCTTCAATTAATTTCTTCATCTTTTACCTGGAAATCCAATTGGTTACTTCAGTCATCAAATGATCTTTCTCAGCCATTGATTCAAATTAACTATTATGACATATTTCTATCTTCAGTCTCTGCCAAAGTAACTGCAACTGTATCCCAACCATTAGAAAGGGCATTTCCAACCACAACAGGAGAAAAACAATAAAGGGAAACAGAATCAAATGAAGCCCTTTTTCTCTCTCCCCATTCCCCCTTCTCCCAGAAGCACCCTTCTCTCCCTTATTTTTTGTATCTCCTGAACCACACTGCTCTTGCCCCTATAAGTTTCAATATAAATTACAGTTAATTCTTGTTTCACACTTGGTCATATCTAGGGCTTTCAAGGACTTGTCTGAAAAGTAAATCTCCTCCCTTTATCGTTTGACATGAGTACTTTGTAGTGAAAAACATGGCCAAGATAGCATAAAGCAAAGTGAGAACTTTTGTCTCTTCCAAGATTTCTCATGGAGAAGTTTTCACCTCAATGAGAGTTTCCTCAACATTGCATAGCCAAACAACTTACATTAGTTGTCAAGTTGCCATGAACTAAAAATTGGGATCCCCACTTTTAAATTTATTCAATATTTTAAGAGATAAAAGGGTGGTCTATCTGCAAAAAATTCTTTTTTTGAGCTCCACATGGAAAGAGTGAACATTTCAGTGACTGTCTTGTTAAAAGTGAGAAAAAGTGATATCAATAATTAGTTCAGAACAAGATTCTATGAGCACTAAACGAGCTAATTTTATTTGGAAATCTTTTGCAAATAGACCACTTTACTTTTCAGTCATCCATTTGACAAGACCAATTCACACTGTTAGGATAATCTTGCATTGCACAATGCACAAAGCACAAAATATGCTGTCACACTTTTCCTCAATCTAGAACTATGTCTTACTTCTGTCAGCCTAGTCCTATGGTTATTTTGTGTGAGATACCTCTGGAAATTCATTATTTCCATCCCTCATAGACTCACCCTATGGGGAAGAAAACAGCCCTCCCATTGTCTGTCATGTGGTAGAGGCCATATTCAGATAGCTTGACATCTCCCTTTTGTGCAAGTAGAATATTTCTGGGATGAAGATTTCTGTGGATGATTCCATGATGATGCAGATAGCTTAATCCTTGCAAGCAGCCTCGCGCTATCCATGTTGTTTCTTGTTCGTTCAATGGTTCATTTCGTTCCTTCAAGATTGCAGCCAAAGAGAATTGATGATGTTCAGAAACCACCATAAGCCGTTCTGGAAAAAGTGCAAGAGTACCATTAGTTTTAGGCGAGACTCCTAGATCCACGTCTACGTCTATAATTGAGGTCTGGATAAACGTCAAGATAGGTGTGGGTTGGAATGACGGTAATCAAACCAACAAGCTGTAAGAACCTCACCATGCTTCCCTCGAACGATGTCGACATAAGAGACGATATTTGGGTGTGAAAGAGTCCTGAGTGCCTGAAACTTGCCGAGGATGACAATAGAATTGGGAGTGAGGGGGAGTCCATTACTTCCACAACCATCAGGAGGATGAGAAGCTGCAAAAAACGTCGTGGCACCGAGATCAGCCGTCCTCAATTCTTTCGTCCGCATTCCTCCTCACTGAAGCCAATATTACTCCAATCTGTCGATACAAGTTTGAGTCATAGGCTAAGCCAGGGAGGAACGTCCGCACTCCTGTCCAAGATCAGCCGATGACGCCCACTCCCGCACGTGGGTTCAATCCAAGCAGCCATGGGCATCGCCATGACACTTGTATTGGTACCGCGGGCTGCTGGCAGACCCACGGGATCTGCCTGCTGACTTCATAGTTAGGAGCCTCCCTGATAACATTTTTTGGGGGGCTCACGTTTGCCCAATGTAGATTATTCCCGTAGGCCACGCGTAAAAGTGACCGTTGGGCCAGTGTGGGCCCAAGATTGGCAGTAAATAGGATAGCAATGTTTAAACCACATACCCCATTAGCTGGATTTTGCTCATATATGACCATCATTTCGTACCATATTCTTAAATTCATTACTCAGTGGAAGTATTCCCATCTGCAGTATGAAGCCTGTACTATGTACAACCACCTGCCATGCTCATGTTTACATGTGCTAGATTGACAGGAGACATAGGATACGACAGACGTTGACCTGCCACTGAACGTACTGATGAACGTACATATCGACAGGGTCGCCCAAAGGTTTCCAGGGGCCTGGGGCAGATTGCCCACTTTGCCCCCCCCCCCCTCCCCTCCCCTTTTTTACGAATGATTAAAATATTTTACTAAACTAATTATGGTGGACAGCTTGATCTGTTCAGCGAATATTTGCTCGAACAATCGTTCTATCGTCAAATACTGAACGGAACAATGCTCTGAATCACATCACAATAATGGTTTTTATGTTCGATATATCCCTAGAGCAAGCTTTGCATGTGAGCAATACCATTTTTTTTTTAACTTGGAAACGGCATCGATGCATGAGAAGTGCTCAATTAGTCAAATAAAAAAAATGTCTGACCCAAGTGGAAAACAGCGCGAATAAAATTGAAATCGATAAATTGGTCAATGGATAACAGGATAATGGATAATGAATAACAGGTCAGTAAATTCGTATATTTATTGATTATTTATAGATTATCCTTATTTATTGATTATCTTCTTCCGATGACTTCAATGAAATGAAAAACTCGCTCTGGCATAGCAAATTCGTCGTCCACGCATTCGGAACATCGAAGAGTTTTATCACAATTTTTCTTACGATTGGGGGCTTCCTACAGACAATTTAACCGTGGCAAGTCTCACAAAAACAGAGTGAGCCAAAAACATTTAGCTATACTTCGAAGTTTAATCGATTGAAAACTATGCGAAATTGCAACTTTCAACAAACGCAATATTTGCCGTAGCAGAAATTCATTGGCGTAAAATTTCTTACCCATGAACAAGTATTATCGTGAGCTTTTATTTCAATTTTTATTTACGTTCGAAGGGTGGCCGCAATGAACCAAAAAAGAAAGGGCTATAGTAACTCAAGAAGCTCGGGGTAAGCGTGAGAAGCAGTATTCATTAATTACGTTTTAAAATGATATAAGCTAAATACTGCATACGGGATTCATGAGATTAATTTTTTCCGTCTGCTAGGTCAATGAAATCGATATCCTAGCTTCAGGGGAGGCATATAAATTGTCTGCTCCTCGGCAAATAAACTATTTCATAATTTAAAAAAAAAGCGTTGGAGAAGCGGCTTGGGGGAAGGATTCTTCCATCTCTCGATCATCTGAACTCCTGCGTCCTCCTGAGTCCTCATGCTTTGTACCTAAATCAACGGATAGAATTCGTCGTGGTCGTGGCACGAAATTTGAACAATGAACGGGAAAAGAAAATGACTATATCAACTCAAGAAGATCGAGGAGTGCTCAGTTCCTTTTCATGTACGTCGGGATCGTACACGAATGGATCTTCAGTTGAAACACTCGTTACAGAAGTTTGTGCTACAGTGGCGTAGGCAGGAAATCGGCAAGGGGGGGGGGGGGGGGGGGGGGGCCAGGTTGACACCCCAACCCCACGCC